>JAENRP010000475.1:0-17239 GCA_024741835.1 Diplocarpon mali | reverse complement strand
TCTCTCTCTCTCTCTCCCTCTCCCTCCCTCTCTCTCTCTCTCCCTCTCTCTTTCACACACACACACACACACACATCTCATCTCATGCAACCCCTCCTTATCTCACCCCCCTCTCATCCAGCTCATCGGTTCTCGCTTCCACACCATCCCGCTCTCTACTCAGGGGCAGACGCAGAGACAGACGCAGGGGCAGACGGCAAGGGAGCCTACTGCCCGGCCCAGATCCAAGGGCAGCTGGCAGAGATGGACGCCTGCAGCTGTCACGATAAAGATGCGGAGAGGAGCCTCGGCGCGACGTGCAACATAAGCTGGGAGAGAGAGAACGAGGGAGTCCTGTGCTCGCATGGAGGAGCAGCACCTGCGCAGCACCGCGTCTCGGCCCTCCAGCAGATTCGCCTGCTGTTGTTCGGTTGCCGCTGGTGTCGCCGGTGTTTGTTGGGGCGTCTGCATCGGTTGGGGATGTCTCGGACATGTCATTTTCTCTCGACCACCCGCTGAGGAGGAACGCGGGACAAGCTGGTCCAAGCAAGAGCTCGTAGGCTGGGCGCGACGCCACCGACGAGCGCGAATGCTCCTCCACCCACGCACGGTGGATCTCAAAACGCATACATCACATGATGCTCGAATACGCTTCAAGACCGCAACATGAAGATCTCGACGCTGAGAGCCGAGTGGCCAGGATGTTATCGGATGCGTGATCTACGACTCCGGAGAAAGAGTACACAGTATCAAAGAAGCTATTCCCATCTTTTCGTGCGGCCTACACGTGCCTGGCAGGTCACGGCTACCGTTCCGAGCCGTGGGAATCCATACTCGCGGGCAGCTTTCTGCCCTGGTTGCGAGGAGGCGAGGGCGCTACGAGCCTTGAAACCATGAAGCCATGAAGCCATGAGACAAGAGGTGCTATGGTTGTGCTGACCATGCGGTACTGGGGGCTTGGATCTGTTCCCAAGGCCCAAGGGCGGTGTATTCATTCGCAGAGACCGCAGGCGGCGAGGGGCTTCTCCTCTCCGCCGAATGTGCAGGGAAATCACGGTCATCAAGCTACTGTAGACGCGCGATTCTCTTCGGCTGGAAGAGTCGACAATACGCGTTTCCTCTTCCAACCGAGAGTGCCATGCTGCCTTGCTCTCCTCGAATGTTGTGCGAGACGACCAGACAGGCCCTTAGCGCGGGGTCGCACAGAGATTTAGCCCCGCCATTGGTTGCTTGCGAATCGCGACAAACCCTACTCCCGAGGGGGAATCTTCGCATTGCCAGGGGCAAACACCACGACACGACGCTCTCAACGCACCCTCACGCTGCGACTCCGCGCTGCACGAGGAGCTCTCCACGCTCCAAGAAGAGGAAGTAGCAATCATGGCGACTATCGTTCTGGGTGCGCAGTGGGGAGACGAGGTAATACCCCCCCCCCCTCCTCCCACCTTCAACAGCTAGCTCAGTATCCTAGGGAAAGGGAAAGCTCGTCGACATCCTCTGCCCAACCGTCAAGCTCTGCGCCCGGGCCCAGGGGGGCAACAATGCCGGCCATACCATCGTCGCCCACGGCGTCACCTACGACTTTCACCTGCTGCCTTCCGGCCTCATCAACCCCGACTGCCACAACCTGATCGGCTCCGGCGTGGTGTGCCACATCCCGGCCTTTTTCGAGGAGCTGAATGATCTGGAGGCCAAGGCAGGTCGATCCCCCCCCCGTCGCCTGGTTCGTGGCTGATCAGAAAGGGACTTCAAGATGTCCGGTCGAGGATTTATATCAGCGATCGAGCGCAGATCGTCTTCGACTTGCATCAGATCGTGGACGGCCTGGAAGAGGTGGAGCTGGGGGGCAGGGCTGTGGGGACGACGCGGAAGGGGTGAGTTGACCCTGCCAGACCTGGACTAGGATATGGGAAGGGATACGTTGGCTGAGCAGTTTGGTCAGGATTGGACCATCCTACTCCACGAAAGCGGCCCGAAGCGGGATCCGCATCTCCGAGGTCTTCAACAAGGAGCTGTTCGACAAGCGGTTACGGGAGCTAGCGCGCGGGTACAAGAAGAGATACGGGGATCTCTTGACGTACGATGTCGAGGAGGAGATTCTGCGGTATGACGGGTACCGTGAGCAGCTGGCACCGTACGTCATTGACCAGATCCCGTTTATGGACTCGGCGCAGAAGAGCGGCCAGCCAATCCTGATCGAAGGCGCCAATGCGCTGATGCTGGACCTGGACTTTGGCACGTATCCCTACGTCACGTCGTCCAACACAGGTCTGGGCGGGATCTTCACCGGGTTGGCTCTCGACCCCACCAAGATCTCCCACATCTATGGGGTTGTCAAGGCATACACAACGCGAGTAGGCGGGGGCCCCTTCCCGACAGAAGATCTGGAGGAGGCTGGCACCAAGCTCCAAGAGATCGGACGAGAGTTTGGCGTCACCACTGGCCGCAGGAGGCGATGTGGATGGCTGGACCTGGTCGTCGTCAAGGTACGGTTCCCCCCCCCTCCCCCAGGGGTTTGCGGCGGCCGAACGGATGTCACCGAGTGATGCCGAGACGCGGGAGATCACGACGGGGGGCGTCGTTCGGGTTCGGCCTGGGGCACCGCTAACATCGCTCCTCGCAGTATTCGACCGCCATCAACCACTACACCGCCCTCAACGTGACCAAGCTGGACATCCTCGACTCCTTCCCCACCATCAAGGTAGCCACCGCCTACCTCGATCCTCTGACTGGCCAAGAGCTCGACTCGTTCCCAGCCGATCTTGAGGTCCTGGGCCGGGTGCAACCCAGATACGTGGAACTGAAGGGGTGGGAGCAGCCGATCACGGGCGCGAAGGCATACCACGACTTGCCCCAGGCCGCGCGGGAGTACGTTGAGTTCATCGAGGGGTTCACCGGGGTAGGTCCCCCAGTTTTCTCGACGTGGTGTCGGAGTCGGGCTAGCGTCTTTGCTAACCGGTTCGCCAGGTCAAGGTGAAGTACATCGGGACCGGTCCAGGCCGAGAGGCGATGATTACCAGAGCCGCATAAGGGGGTTCTCCCGTTCTCCTGGCTCGTTGCACTTACCAGACGTGAGCGTTTACGTGCGTCTTATCACACCCCAGAACTTGAAAGAATGTAGATATGCTCGAGATGTATCTCCTACGGTAGAACAGTTGACAGCTGAGCAATCAGCCAGGTCGTGGGCAGGCAGTCGATATTCGCGCTTGTGTCATTGTGAATCGCAACGGTTTTCTTACATTTGGCGTGCGGTGGGTTAAAACCCGGGGGAAGAGCAAAATCCAACCATTCAGAACAGCAAGCGAGGCATCTTCAACGCCTTGCAACGTTGAGTAAATAAAACCAAGTGACTTTGTGTTGCGATATTTTTTTTTCTTCAATCTCGTGTATTGCAGATGGCGCAGCAGACAGTACTATTCGTCTCTTTGATATCCTCACCTAGTATTGTGATCTTGAAGGACATTTGACATGGGATGCGGTCGGCAAGGCTCGCAGGTCTCACAGCCGGCAGAGAAAGGATCAAAAGCGGGTGTTTTTCGCCAGGGCGTAGAGATAAAGCTTGCTCAGCGTGGAACAGTCAGCAAAAGCCTCTAGCACAGGCCACTCCATGTCCATATATCTTTCCACTGCTCATTATCCCTCGAAGAACAACAACCCTTGTTGCATACAACCCCCCCACCTCTCCTACAACCAGCCCACCTCTCCTACTACCCACATTCTTCTGGCGTTGCGCAGTGCCGCGCCACGGACCAGCTCACGTAGCCAGCTCCTGGAGAGCTCGACACCAGAAGCAGAAGCAGAACCAGAAGCAGAACCAGAAGCAGAGATATCTCCCTACCGCCGCAGCTCTGTCCTCTGGAGACCTGACCGCACGCGGGTCTTCCAGGGGGGCACGTGTGTGCGAGACGAGAGGGAGACGAGAGGGAGGCAAGGGGGAGAGGGAGGAGGTTCGTACGCGAATGGTGTCGGAGGTCTACGTCGCAGCATGGCTCTTGGTTTTTGTTGGCTTCTTTTTCTTCTGTTTTTTATCTTTTCTTCCTCTTCTTTTATCTTTTATTTTTTTTTCTCTCCGCAGACTGTGCTCCGAGAGCGCCGTTCAGGCCCTGGCGAGGTGCCGCCCTCGGGATCGGGATCGGGATTGGGAGCGGGAGCGGGAGCGGGGGCGGGGGCTTGCTTTCCGGCAGCGCCTGCGTTCCCCGACGCCGAGCAGGCCCCGGCTGAAGAGGCGGCGGACTGCCGATCGTGTCGTGACTGTACAGGACCGCGGACGCTGGCTGCCGAACATACGAGGCACCACTCGATGGGACGTATGGGCCCGGTTTGACACATCGAGGTGGGATCATATACCGGTTCCGCTAGCACCTCTCTCTACGTGGTAGAAACCTCTGAACCGCCCCCAGACTCCATCCGGACCGTCAGAACGCACCAGTCATATCCTATCGTTACAGGCGCTTNCCCCCCATCTCCTACCTACCTTGAGCTCAGACGTCTCAACCATGTCTTTTACCCTGCTTAGTTCTCCTTCACTGCCTCAATCACAGCGTACTCCCAGACGGTCCCCATCTTTTCGCACTCCTCCATGATGCCCACGTCCTCCCACCACCAGCTCTCCCCCTGCACGTACGCACCCCAGATCTCCCTCCATAGCATCCTCCCCACCACACTCTTCAGCTCGTTCCTTGTCTTCTCCATGTCGTCTCTGTCCCCGTTCGCGACATGGGCCGACGGTGTGGCGGAAGCGGAGAATCGTGCGTTGACAATCGTGCTGCCCGGTGCTCGCAGGCCGGCGTCGGACAGCCAGATGGGGAAGAGGCGGCTGGGATTGGTGCACCGGAACTGCTTCTCCAGGTGCAGGATGAGGTTGCCGTCGAGCCAGGCTCGGAGGAGGGGACCGAGCGTTGCAGGGAGGGGAGATGGGTCGAGGATTGTGAGATGGAGAGTACCGCCTCGGTTTGAGGGTGGGGACGGGTTGGTGGTGACGAGTTTGGAAGCTGATTGCGAGGGGCTGGTCGAGATGGGTGCTCCAGGGGAAGGCAGAGCTTCGGCTGTCGAGACGAGGGTTCGGCGACACTCTTCAAGGATTGCGGGAATAGATGAGGCTGGGAGGAGAGACGAGATGGAAAAGGCGTAGATATGAGAGAATAAATTGGAGTCGTATGGTAGCTGAGACGTTGGCCCTGGAACCGACATGGGACGGATGTTTGGATAGGACTTGGGGGACAAGGGGTTTGTCGAGAGGTGGTGCACCTCGGTTGCAGTCGTCAGAGCTGACAGTGAGGACGACGATGCTGCGCTCAGATTCAGTCTCTGATGTTACGTCGTACGGCCAGTCGACTTACCATGATTTTCGTACAGAGACAGAACCTTGGCCGAACCCCGGCTGTGTGCCTCGAACATATCCTCGAGGCTATTCTTCCTCTTCAGACTCCTCAATGCAGTCAGCATCCAGAGCTGTTTCTCGAGCTCCAGCTCCCTGTACACCGAGGCATCCGCGACTCCCACCCACTCCTCCTTCAATCGTTCGAGGATAATCTTCGGGCTTGCAGCATCCATCCGACGAATACTTCTTCGGAGATGCGCAATCTCAGCTGGCGGTGCCTGGGGTCGTCTTCCTTTCATGGGCCGAAGCGGAGCTGAGGGTTCTCTCGGGAGGGGGACCTTGGGCGCCCCGTCGTCGCACCCCCACGTCTCGGGTGGTCTCCAAGTATAAAATGGCTTGGTTCGCTTTATGACTGGAAATGTGCCCCCGTGAAGGACATCTTCTTTCTGTGATGCTTTCCTTGGAGGTGTCTCGGGGGTTTGGCTATTGGGAAGTGGAAACACGAATGTTGTAGGCGGGACAGCTCTAGACGGTGAGCGCGTAAGCCATGTATCACGAGGTGGGGAATGGAACGGCATTTCTCACGTATTGCTGGACTGTTGCGCTTCCGCTGAACTTGAGGCCGGTGCCGAGATGTGGACAGTCGTCGCTGTCTGCTCCGTCGCCTCGATATTCTCGCTAGAAGATACTGTGATCTCGGTGCTTTGCAAGATGAAAGAGTTGTCGCTCAGAGGCTGAGCAATCTTCCGTGGGCTGGTGGGAGACTCCGACACAGAGCCATAGCTAGAATCGGTCTTGGTTGATTTCTCGGTCCATCCGGAGAAGACGGACTCGGAAGCTAGATATATCTGTTAAGGAAACATCCAAGTATCGATCGAGTCCAGGGAGCCTACCATCCGAGCGAGCTGAGAGCTCAGCTTCCGAGTAGAACGGGCTCCCCACGAAGGGCCCGGGTTGCGATATCCGAGCCGTTGTCGACGGTAACCCTGGCGCCGAGCAGTCCGTTTCGCTTGTGAAGCTAGACAGCCTTTGAGATACGGAGGCAGAATCGGCGGCCGGTGCCCTTGGGAGTGTGGAATGGTGCCCTATCCGACTCCCACCATCTTTCCTGCTAGGACCGAATAGAGTCAGGAGCGACGGCTTCTGACTGAAGCTTGACCCAGAAGTCTCGGAGCTTCGAATAGATGACCTCCTTGAGAGTCCTTGCGGCTTTCCACCTGTTCCACTGGCGATCTCCTGCTCTTTGCGAGCCTTCCTCTGACCGACAGTCTCCCTGTCAGGGTCCGTCCAAGAAACGTCGAACATAGTGTGTGAAGGGTATCAAACGGAAGATCAAAACAAACGAAAAAGCGGATATATCAAGCCATATGACTAGTCGAGGGGTAGGTACAGCACAGGATTTTGGGAGGGGGCGGGGTCAGAACAAAGTTGCGCTGAGCATGACACGGATGTTTCCTGCCACGCGGTCACGATACAAAACAAGATGCTTTCCGGTGCGCATACGAGCAGAAGGGAGGAATCGAAAGGTCCCATATTGTGATGCCTATCATTAGGTAACATACCGTTCGAGTCCAATATTGCAGACGCACGTTACCGTCGAGGCGAAGGGCTGCCGGATGGAGCGGATGGAGCCAATGGAACCAACACTTTCGACAGGCACAACGATATCGACACAGCCCTTCGACGACGATGCGACGAACACAGCATAGATTGGTCGGACACGACCTGTACTGGGAAGTGGATGTCGGCGTCGACATGGATGTCGAGATCTGAGCCTGAGACGTTGAGGTAACCGGGGAGGTTCGACGCAACACCTAGTAAGGGGCAGGGGGTGGCTGCAGCAAGCGAGGGACTGGACTGAGACAACACCATCCCTTTTTCCTCACTCACCGCTCAAGCCTCTTTTCAACCAACACCACCACCACACTCGTAATGAGATACAGCCACCACATCAGTCGCAGCACCAGCACAGCTTCATCTATCTGCCAGTGCCAGCCATCGGCCCAGACCATTCGAGTACGGTTTCCATGGAAGAGTGGAATGCCGCCGTCGAAGAGCCTACTCGCACTCGTACGACGAAGTATTTTCCGCGAAGCCTGGTGACACTCGCGGCGATCATGTCTGCTCTGCGAGCAGAGAGGGCTCAATTGTCGGCCCCGAGCTTCTCGTCGATCAGGATCTCCTGCATGGGGATTATGCACGCATTTAGCACCGAGATCTAGCGTGTACGAGTACGCTGAAAACCGGCCAAATATTCTCTACAAAAGGCCTCCACAGCATGTGCGCCGGCAACGCAAAGACGCCGCCGGTTGCGCGAAACTCCTTTTGAGGTACATGTGCAGTGTACCATCACACGGTTGTCTGACCAGAACAGGATTGCCTAGAGCATAACCCATGAAGTGGTGGCTGGAGGCCAGAGAACATCCACATTGGACCTTGACAGATGCCGATTGTTGAGGCAGGCCTTCCTAGGCTTTGCAGCGCGCTTTTGATCTGCCGCAGAGACACTGAGGCTTCTCCTCGCGTCGTCGTCTGTCATACTGCTAAATTTTCATCTTTCACTTCGAGCATTGGCCCAAGCCTAAATCGTAAGGTCTCACCCGGATACATGCAGTGCGTTGGTTTCAGCTCGGATCATTGATGGATTACTACCTTCGTGGAAATCCATATTCCCGAGCTGCCGCCAACGGTCAATGGTACCATCAACAATCTCAGTGGCTGAATTTGGTTCCGTGAAGACGTCCTTGCCGACGTCAACCCCGCGTGTTGACTTCGAGTGGCTGTTCACGGACGCATTTCCACTTTTCCTGCCAGTATATCTTCTTCCGAATGCCCACGTTGCTTCCATGAGCTGTCACGTACCCAAGATATCCCATCATGTTGTCCGTTCGCAAGTTGGTAGAGGTAATAGATAAAATGGTGGCGAGGTCGACGTTCGGTAGAGTCTTTCGTTTAGACGGCTCCGGGCATGTAGGTTCAACCCCTCACGATACCCATGTCGCTTCTAACCTTTGACAGCCAAAAGAGCGCCAAGGCTCGCGTTTTATCAATGAGCTCCGAGCTGGTTTGACCACATTCTTTACGATGGCATATATCATAGCTGTGAACGTCAGTGCCAAAATTCCTCAAACGGAATCAGACCCCTTGATTTGACAGTCGAAAAGGCATCAATTCTGACCGAGAGCGGAGCAACGTGTGTCTGTGAGAATACGACTGATCCGACTTGTGCCGACGACATCCTCTACAATACATGCTTGATTGGTACGGTTTTTTTGCTGAAAGCTAATAGTACTGACTTCTTCAGGCGTCAAGCGAGACTTGACAACGGCAACAGCAGCTATCGCCGGTGTAGGATCGGTAACATTCGGATTTCTCACCAATCTACCAGTAGCACTGGCGCATGTCTCTCTGCCTAGGTAGCTGTCTTCTGAAGCTAACATGCGACAGACCAGGCATGGGACTCAATGCCTATTTTACGTACCAAGTTGTAGGATACCATGGAACTGGATCTGTATCTTACGGTCTCGCCCTCACCGCTGTTTTCATTGAAGGTTGGGTCTTCGTCTTCCTTTCACTGATCGGCATGCGCCAATGGCTCGTCAAGGTTATCCCCGCGTCTGTGAAAGTTGCTAGCGGAGTCGGCATTGGAATATTTCTGACAGAAATTGGAATGTCGTATTCTGGAATCGGTTTAATCTCAGGATCCAGTGTCACGCCCACAGATCTGGCCGGATGTCCTCCTCAATACCTGGACGGTGGCCATTGCTCCAGCCACAAAATGAGCAACCCAACAGTATGCACCTCTTCAGCTTTCACAACTTGTGATTCGCCGGAAGCTGACTGAGACAGATGTGGATTGGCATTATGTGTGGTGGCGTCTTGACCGCTCTCTTGATGTCTTACCGCGTCAAATCCGCCATCATCATCGGCATCGCAGTAGTATCGGTATTATCCTGGCCACGAAACACCTCATTTACGATATTCCCTCACAATGAGAACGGTGATCGCATGTTTGATTTCTTTAAGCAAGTCGTTGCTTTCCACCCAATCGAGAAAACCTTCGTGGCTCAGGATTGGGACGTCGGTGCTGCCGGTGGACAGTTTGCGCTCGCCCTCTTTACATTCCTCTATGTCGATATCATCGATGCAACGGCGACACTGTACTCAATGGCGCGCTTCTCTGGAGTGGTCGACCCAGAGAGTGGAGACTTTCCCCGCTCCACCCTCGCATACTGTACTGATGCAGTCGCAATATCAATCGGCTCCCTGTTCGGCTGCTCTCCAGTAACAGCCTTTATCGAATCTGGAGCTGGCATCACTGAAGGAGGTCGCACTGGCCTAACCGCCATCACCACAGGGGTCTGTTTTTTGGTCTCCATTTTCTTTGCTCCTATATTCGCATCCATCCCTCCTTGGGCTACCGGCTGCACACTTGTCCTCGTCGGGTGCATGATGATGCGTCAAGTCACATCCGTGAATTGGGCCTATATTGGCGATGCGCTGCCGGCGTTCGTCACTATTGTGACAATGCCTTTGACATACTCGGTAGCATATGGTCTGATCGCTGGGTTGTTCACATACACCGTGCTCAACGGTCTTATCTACATCATGAAAGTGATTTCCAAAGGTCGGATCCAACCGCCCGATGCAGATGCTGCAGAGTACTGGACGTATAAGGTCGGTGGTAGCCACCCTCCTTGGTTCATCCGCGCTGCTCGAGGACAGCTGTGGACATCGAATAGCTTCGAACATATCGAGACGAGATCCGTGGGAGCAGAGACAGTGGCTTCAGAGAAAGAGTTGGTTGAAGGGACGGCGGAGAGGGTCCGGTCACGAGGAGAAACTATATGATGATGTATGGTAATGACTGATGAGAGAACACTTACTTCATATGAGTGGATTTTAGAATGACTGAGATGCGGGTGGGATCGCAATAGAACTCCCAAGTATATGTATTATTCATGTTAACGGCCGGCATGCTATCTTCACCTTAAACCGCACGAATAATGAGAAACTATTTCGTTCGCTACCGGTATGCCGCATATCTCTGGCAGCTTGTTTGCTATGTGGTATTTCATTCTCCGTTCGAAGACAGATTGAGGATAAAGCCCCTAACAGATCCAAAATTGGCATGGTCGAGAAAGTGAGCGACCCTGGCTACACATTGCCGACAATAGTCAGCTCACCATCTAGGTTGTGAATATTTCAAGCACCTAACACGTTCTTCACCTGTTCAGGTTTTCATCTCAATCGGCTACATTAAGGCCCAAGAGAGCAGAGTTCTAGATCCGCTAAGTGATTTTGCTCAGGAGATATAGCACGCCATAACGTTCTGCGCCCAGTCCAGTCCTACCATCAGCATCAACACATCATGCTAAAAGGCTTTACAGTACAGAAAGCTCAACAGCGAAGCAAATAGAGGAAACCGATGGATGAAGAAGAAACTGTAGCTTCGAAGCACAGATATAGACCGATGCCCTAGATTCACGATTGCATGGATTTGCAGTTGCGTAGTAGCCTTGGTTCCTAGAAGCGATCACAGGACTGATTCAAATCGGCCAGAAGAGCCATCGATCTTGACGGGTGTACAAGAAGTTGTACGGTCTGCCGCGTCTGTATTGGTTCGGGTTTTCGGTATCCACATCAAGTCGATTGTTAATTTTCCGAAGGAGATAATCATGCTCTTGTCCACTATTCGTAAGCGACCATCCTAGTCCAAATTTCAAGCTTTTCCTTCGAGACCAGAAAATGACTTCGCCCTTGTTATGAGGGTAAATCTCCCACCCTGAATCTCGTTATCCTCGGCTCCGAGCATGCTAACCGCGAGCTCAGGCTCTTCGTTTTGCCGCGTTGATTTCATCGAAACGCTTTTTCGAGAGAATGACTGCGCAGAGATTAACCAGACTGCGGTTCTGTGCGGAGAAAGGAAAGCCACAGAGTGTTTCCGATCAGGAGAGCGAGGATGGAGATGTCCTCTCATTCAAGGAACAGGCTCGCAGAAAGGTTTTGAGAGAAAATTTACAGCTTGCTGACTGCCGGGTGGCCGATTGTCTAGCCATACAAAACTAGTCAACTGATATTAGTACTTCAGCGACAACATAAAATAGGATATCATAGCTCTCTGACAGATTTTATAATTGCGTAATAGATCCTAATCAAATTTGAGGATAAAGAATCTTATCATGATCGCAAGATTTTCTTTTTGAAGTTAACTTGGTTCAACTGTATCTAAATAATATAACAAACTTCATATTCCATATGCTACTTGTTTACCGCGACAAAAGCTTATAATTTATTATATGTACTCGTACTTAATCTATCGAATAACAACTAATCTAACGTATCTTATACAACTCTTAGTACAATCTCTAGGTCTTACTCGTGATATTGTGAATTATGTTTGTTAAGTGATATTAAGAAGTATATAATATAAGCATAAATATCTGTAAGGTATAAGCGTAAATAATCTAAGAGATTCTGCTCTATATTAATCCGCAAGATTTGCACCTTAGACTCAGTAATAAAGACTTAGTGCTTAGCATATAAGTTTTTGCAAAATAGTATATTTAATAGTATTATAATTCAAATTATAGCTCTTGCAATTCAAGTATATAAACAGTTTATCTTATATAATAGGCGTTCTATTAAGTATAAAACAGAGGGTTCTGAACCATTCTCATTTTCTTCAAGGATTATAATAAAAGGAGTAGATTAAAGTGGTATAATCATAATAATCATATAAGGGGAAAATTGCGCTTTACAAAAATCTACGTTTTTAAAGTTTTCGGCAAACATAAGTTGGCGGTGACTATAGACGCTGTCGCTCACTTTTGGGACGAGTTTGGAATTTTTTCTAGGAGTGGGATTGGATATCTCGTTGGTTTTGGTAGCGGTGTAGCCTTCGGCAACTACGCGCCCACGAATACGTTCATTCCATGGCTTGTTAAGAAACTTACTACTGCACAAGACACTGGGAGTTTTAGTCCGAGGGAGTTATTATATGGTGACCGGTGTTGTAGGGGCTGTCGAGCTGAAGAAAATATAGTAGTTGCGGTTTGAAGGGGCTGACGCCCCCCTCAGTGCCCTCAAACACCTCGAGATATATACAAAGTGACCAGATTTGAATCAAGACCACGAGTCTCGTATCTTTACCTGATGGGCGGAATATTTGGAGCTTGATATCTACTAAACAGTGCAGCGGTGATAAAAATACTAATAAATCATCTGCATATTTGATTACAGCGACCCAATAAGTCCTGAGATGTGTAAGGGCTATAGGAACTCTTTCATTGTTATTGTTGAATGAGCTCGAATTTCTAGCAATACTGCTATCCTTGGCAAACGCCAAGCACCTGTCAATGTTTACAATTAGCGCCTGTGCCTCGCTTATATTTCTTTTCACATCAACTGACGCTGGACCATTTTGCAGATCCAGTTTTCTCACGATAGCATCAGATCCCTATCATCCCTATTTATGAATGAAAATTTGGATTCGTTCTGCTTTTTAAATAAGAGATCAGAGATTTGTCCAGCCAGGCCACATTCCCTGGACCTGGCATTTACCCTTTAGATCTTCCAGACCACCGAATTAACGAGTTACGGAAAGACAGCCCTTGAGTTCGACCGTAAGCGGGAAGCTATGGCTACATCTTGTCATGTATGCGCTGGATACTGGTTGCCTGTTCTTGCAACAGACGGTAGATGCAGGTAATTGTGGCCAGTGGCGTATACTACCCAATTACAGTATAGTTGTTATTGTATAATTGTTGGAATGTTTGCCAGTAATGATTCCCGCCCCCCAGATTCAAGACACTATGAGCCCAAGACGAACATGGCTGCTAAGGTAATGCACTCTGGAAATTGCTCTTATACCGATCTATTTCACTGATAACATCATTACTAAACAGCAAATGGCTGATTTGAGCTGATATTCGGGGGAATATTTTCCACATATAAGTCTTTATCCTTTTTAAAACCGGATATCACTTTTCATGATTCTGGCGGTTTTGAGAAGTTGAGGGTGTGGCTTGCGTGTAATTTAATGGATAGAGAAGGGGACTATGAAGATGCTCTCATCAGTCAAGGCCCCGAAGATCGGATCAAGAACTTTTCTATATCGTACAACAGGAATAGATCCGAGTTGATAGTTCCTAAACCAGATATCAGGAGAGACTTACGAATCGTAACTCTTCCGGAACTAAAGAAATGAATTATCCCGCTCCTCCTATTATCATCTGGCTGCGGCCTGCTGTGTAACCTTTGCTTGAACCTTGACGCACAGCTTCTTCAATCCTAATATATCCTTATTAGAAGCTCTGACTGTTTAACAGCTTCTAAAGAACCGGATTGGTCCTCCAGAGGAGTCGGCCCGAACCGAATCCAGGACACGGATGATGGAAGATATTTCTCGGGACATAATCATTATCCCCCTTCTCGTACTACGTCTTGCAAAGGTAATTATATAGGCAGAATTAATGGATCCGCTTCGAGCAGTCCGTCTGAACACATTCGAAAGAAAATCGGCGGAGCAAATCAGGACCCAAAATGCCTCGGAATTTCTCCGCCATCTTAGAAAATATGCGTGTCGAACTTGCTGATGTTGAGCCCTATTTTGCCTTCCACTCATCTTAGTGTAGAAGCCCATTGAAACTCTGCTTCATTCGGCCTCGATTGTAGAGCTGGGCTGCTATATAAACTTTTCTGCCAAAGTGATTCCTTTGAGCCTGTGATGTGGTTAATTGGTCCTAGCGACCACTCTATAATGAACAGAATACAGTCGTGAGAAGCCTGGACAGATCAACTGAGATACAAGAGCCTTTAGGGGAGATGATAACTATATGTAATCAACAGGTATTCAAGCATTGGATAATCAATGTTTAGTGATACTCATCGTACTAATATCCCATACCGCACTATAGTCCCCTTTTCGCGGCAGCAACGGTCCCTCCTGCCTTTGTTCGGAAAACTTCTTTGAATCTGTGCTTGAAGATCTTTCACGCCTTCTCATGTAGAGAAATTCCCTCTCCCCACATATGCATTCTTTTAGGCATCTGTTACCTCTTGCTGACTTCTTTCTATAAGTGCACTATATCCCCTTTATTTCTGCTCCCCAGCTCAAAGCTGAATACGCCCATTACTTTGTCACGGCTTGGAAAAATGTCCTCTTTATCTGGCGAGAAGTGTTTGTGCAAGTCCTTAGCACTCCTTTGCTTGAACAGATCTTTAGAGAGAAAGGGGTCCGATTGAATTAGACGTTGTTAAATCGGAATACCTTCTCTGCAGCTCTAGGACTGATTGAATTGCTCTCTCTTGAAATTCAGTTATTAGCATAGCACCACAGATACCCAAGTACTACTAACAGAATATTCTAGCCAGGTTTAAGAGAATATTTGCACCTGTGGTGCAAGCCACAACCTGCTTTAATGCTAAAACGACTTTGGCAAGTCTCAAACCTGTCTCTCTTCTGCGCTACGCATTACCAAAGACTTTTACGTAGATAATCTTCTCTGAGATAATCCGTATGTTAGATTTGAAACTAAGCTGTGCTGCAGAAGCGAAGAGAATAAGATGCGCTTACCCTTGACTTTCTATGATTCATAAAAAAAAAAATTTTGCCTCACGAATGAAAGCGAGCTTACTCTTACCTGCTAGGAGGTGGTCGGAGCGCGCCGTAGTTTGGATGAGATCAATCCTCGACGCGTTTCTGTTGATATTCTCACTTTTCCCGAAACCGATCTAGGTCACTGTTTTTGCAACCTCAACACCTCTATACAGCAACAACGCAACAACCACACACCTTGGAAACATGACTTCAATCAGATTCTAAATACAACCTTCTTTATACTACTAGCAGCTAACTGTCTGTCCTTATACGGCTCTTTAGCAGTGTAGCAGCTGTCTGGCCTGCAGACTCAATTAGGCGTCCTTCCAACCTCCTCCACCAACTGCTCTTCTACTTTCTTGATAGGCAATATGTGGATCCACGAGATTCCCGAGTTCCATCTTAATAATATCAGTATTATTGAGCGGTTCTTCTCGACCCTGTCTCTAATTGGAGCTGCCTTCACCATCACGACCTTCCTCTTCTCTAGGTTGTTCCACAAGCCGATCAACCGCGTCATTTTCTACGCTTCAGCAGGAAATGTATTCACTAACATTGGAACAATCATCTCTCGAGGAGCTCTTGATAGTGTTGATGTTGATCATGGTATGCTCTGCCAGTTCCAAGGTGTCTTAATTCAAACGTTAGTTCATGATCTGTTCCACTCCTGATTGCGTCGCTTACCCTTGATCTAGATTTCTCCCCGCAGATGCCTTGTGGACTTTCGTCATGGCTCTGAATGTCTACCTTACATTCTACCACCGATTCGATGCTCGTCAGCTTCGTAAGCTTGAGAAATACTACCTTCTTGTGTGCTATGGCGTGCCATTGATTCCTGGTATCACCCTTGTCCTGGTTAGTTTGCCTGGCCGAGGCCGTCCCTATGCGAACGCTATACTTTGGTGTTGGCTTTCTTCAGCCTATGATCAATGGAGAGTTTACTTCTTATATGCACCTGTTTGGTGAGTTATCCTCTACTGCATCTTAGATAGATCCCTAATAAAAGCCAGGTCGGTTAGCCTTGCTACTGTAGCCATCTACCTCCGGCTTGGTTTCACGATCTACTACAAGAAACTTGACCTGGATAGACTCAACGAGCCAAATTCTAGATCTCTCTGTGTCATCAACGATCCGTTCATTGCAACTAGAACCACTGAAGTCACTCTCACGTCCGAGGCAATTCCTAGCAGGTCAAACTCGGTCATACTCCAACGTATGAGAACGGCACCACCATTCCTTGCAACATCAGTCCCAGGTCAAGCCTCCGGTCAAGGTATCTGCGCGTTACCAGTCTATAGTGGTGCGCAAAGTTCCTACAAATGCGAAGTCACTGTTGGAGAAGTCGAACCAAAAGCCCACGTATCTGCCAAAGCTCGAGCCTTGCCTCAGATTCCAGACCGAATAATCTTTACAGAGGCTTCTTCTTCAACAAAGCACTACAGAGACCGTAGTTCACTCAATATTCAGGTACCTGAGCCCATGACCCCTTCCAACCGCAAGAAATTATCCACTGGCTCAAATACTCTGGTCACCGACCCCCAAACACCAACCACTCCAAACCTCAGGTATAACAATACTCGCGTGGCCAAGAAGGCTCTCTATGCCTGGGTCAAAGTCTCCCTGATGTTCGTCGGGGTTATGGCTGTCACCTGGATTCCCTCCTCCGCAAATCGCCTCTACACTGTCTACCATCCTGGCCAGGTCCTCCCCGTACTCCTCTACCTAGCCGCGATCGTTATACCACTTCAAGGATTTTGGAACGCTGTCATCTACATCTACACCAGCTGGGATGCTGTCAAAGACCTCTGGGCGGATATGAAGAGCATGTTCACAGCAGAGGATCAGAGCTGGAGAGTTCCAACTATTTGTGAGCTGGTCCAGATGGTCAAGGGTGCATGGGATGCCATCAAGGAGGCTTTTGCTCCCGAAGAGGAACTGATTGTGCTGCCTATGTGGAGAAGAAGATGCCGCAGTCTTCCCCTCACACCCGTGCCCGCCCGCCAAAATGACGACACCGAATCGACAGTTGGCTTAAGGGATGACAGCTGGCCTGTTGCTGCGGAGATTTAGTCTGGCTAACGGATGGGAATGTCTCTGTACCGGTGGCTTTGGTGGATTGCTTAGCGAAGATGGTATGGCTGGTAATTTGTTTTCTAGTGATACCTAAACAGAGTTTGCTGATCTGATGGATGCGGGAGAGAAGCAGAGACAATAATCAAATGTAGATGAGCCATGCAGGAATGAATGAAGATTTATGAGTAAATTCTCTAAGTTCTCGTGAGGAAGTTTCAATTGGTGATCATGATTCAAGTCTCACTAGTATAGGAATACTTTCTTTG
>JAENRP010000474.1:0-26899 GCA_024741835.1 Diplocarpon mali | reverse complement strand
TATTTTTTACTTATAGGTCTAGCTTATAAGTGGTTTTTAGGTTTTTTAAAATGATTAGTAAATTATCGAAATTTATAAAACGAACCCTCTTTTCTATCTTATTTTTCTTTTTTCTTAATTATTATTCTAATAAAACGCTAATTATACCATTTTTCAAAATTCCAAATTTGACTCCTAATCTAAGACTATAAGTTAAATTGCTATTATTTAAAATTGGCAAACTCACCTTTCTTTTACTATAACTCCTCGCTAGGTGCTTTCCTTTATTAGCATTAAACCTAGCCCTTATATTAGCTAATTGTTTCTTAAAACCTTATTTTAAAATTCGGCTATATCTCTTACAATAACTATTTATCCTTTTAAAGATCGATCTATATTTTAAAGACTAGCTTTTATAAAACTATCTTTAAAATAGTTAAATATTAGTTAAGATTTTAAAATAAAGGGCATTTTTAAAAGAATATCATTTAAAGAATTCTCTATTATTAAAAAGTTAGTATAATTAACAATTCCTTTAACTTTAACTTTTACATTTTTCACTTATTTATTAAAATTGTATTTCAATCTAAAGATAATCGAATAAATAAAGAGTCGATTGCTAATAATTGTCAATGGAGCTATTTCCGCCACTTTTCTAATTATTATATTAACTTTTAAACTATAATTGATTAAAGCCTTTACTTTAACTAATTCTTCTATTAAATAAATAATAATAGGGCTTTTTATTATAACTGCTAAATAATTTTAATTAATATTTTAAGATATTAAAGCTATTGCTATAATATTATAGTACCTTTAGGTTCTTTCGTTTTTTACAATCTAAAGACATTTAATTAAGACTAAATGCTTCTTAAAGTTCTTTCGTATTATAATTTCCATTTCCTTATTATTATTTAAATCTTTAAAGGCAATTAGGATATGCTTTCTTAGCACTTTATTAAAGCGTTTAATCAAACTAAATAAGTCTTTAAATATAAGGTTAATTTGCTAAGCTATAATATTCTCTATAGCTTTCTCTATTGCAATTGAATTAGCGTATTTATTAATAAATTTTTCCCGTTTTAATATTTATCTCTTTTACTTAAGGTTAAGGGTCTGCGTAATAACTTCAACTTCTTAATCTTTAAGCTTAAAGCCATCTTTATCTATTATATCTTTAATCAATTCGTTTGCTATATTAGCTTTATCCTTATTTATTACAATTCTAAATTATTAGGTATCTTTTAGCATTTGGACTTTATATTAAGATTCTTAAGTTATATATATTGATTTCTGGACTTTAGCTAGTTTTATTAGTATTAAAAGAGTAGTAGATCTAAAAGGACGCTAAGTATTCTAAGGGTTTCTAAATATAAAAGTAGTATTAATATTAGCAGATATATTATTATTAACCTATCTTAAGATAGAGATGCCTTTAACTTCTATAGCTATTTAATCAAAAGCTAGGTCCTTAAGAACTCCCTTAGATAGGTTGCTAATTGGACTAATATATATATAAGTTAGAATTTTAGCGTTTATATCTATAATACGCTATCATTCGACTAAATTCTTGTCCTATTTCGTACTATATATTATTATTCGAATAGTCTATAATTATAAGCGATTCTAATACTTTTTAATAAGGATAGCTTCTAGCCTAAGATCTCTAATGCAAAGCATCCTATACTTATTAATATATATAACCTTAGTATTAATAAAATGATAAAAAAGAGGATAATTATTATAATACTTATATAAAGCGCAATTAAGTTCTTTATTATTACAAAAGTTGCAGGTTAATTGTCTTCTATTACTATTCCCTTAATACCTTATAGTATTAATATTGGCAAAGTGCTAGTTAGGATTAATTTCTCTTTCTTTAATCAACTATTAAGTTCTTATATTAGCTAGTTATTCTAAATAATAAAAAGCAGGAGTCTAGTAATAGGAACTACTATATTAGCTTATAGTAGCCGAGTTTTGCCTATTACCAAATTAGAGAATATACTATTTTTCTTATAAAAGATTATTAATCCTAGTTTCTAAGCTTTAGATTTAGAGTTTTATAAATTAGGTCTTAAGTTCCTTAATTCTAAGGTTGGATCTTACTCCTAGGTTAAGACCGTAAGTGAAAGGTATAACTACTAGGTTCTTCTTTACCTCCTTTATAACTTCTAAAGCCTTTAAGTATTCTTAGACCAGGCTCTTAAGGTCTTTAGTATAAGAGGGAGTAGGGGCTTTTTCCTACTTTATAATATTAATAGTTCTTTTACTAAGATCTGATTTTAAAGCAAAGGCTGCGAATTCCTTAAATAAGGCAAAGGTTATAAGGTCTTACTTATCGATCTTAAAATGCTTAATAATCTTATTTTAAAGTCTAATAGGTAATCTAAATAAAAAAAGGCAGCCTCTTTCAACTTTATTAAGGATTTTCTAGCTAATTAAGGTATTTAATATATAAGTAAAAGTCCGATAGTAGTTCTTAAGTTCCTTAAGAGTATAAGTGACTAAAATAAATTCCTTTAAAAAAGCCAGGGTATTACAAATCTGCTATCTATTAAATTCGCAGAATTCAGATTTAAGGGCCTTAATAAGGAATTCCTATAAATTATAAGTTTTCTATTTAAAGAGAGACTTAATAATATCCTTACTTATATAATTATGATAGTAAGGAAGTCGAGAAATCATATCCTCTTATATAATACCAAAATCGTAATAAGTTTCCTTATATTACTTAAGGAAATTAGTAATATTAGCGCTTATAAAGTAAGAAGCGCTAAAGGAACTAGGAAGGGGAAAGTGACTAGTAATAGCCCTAAATGTAGCCATTATCGTTTCATACTAACTATTTAGGTTAATAGAATCTATAAAGGGCAAAGGAAAAGCTTTAATATTATAAGATTAATTACTAAAAGGAGTACTTCGAAATTCAAAAGGGCTTAAAGAACATTTAAAATCCAAGTTAATCTTAAAGTAACTAAGACGAGTTTAAAAAGATTTAGATAAAGGGTTAGTAAAAAGTTTAAAATTATTATTATAAAGACCTGAGATAGATAAGTCTCATAACAAATACCATATAATCGGCGTAGGACAATGGGAAGATAAAAGGGCCATCTTCTATATATAAAGACAGCGCGCGTTACTATAAGTACTAAATATACCCTATACTTAAGACTTATTCCTAATATCTTATTTAAGAGAGCCCGCTTATAGTGCTTCCTCCTTTTATTTTTAAGTCTTCCCTTAAGCCTATTCTTATATTATCTCCCTTTTGTTTTATATTAGTAACCTACGCAAGGACCGATTTCTTAAGATTTCTATCCTTATATAACCTTATTAATCTCTTAGTTCGCAAATAAGAGACTAGCCTTTAAAATACGTCTTTAAAATACTTATAGCATTTTAATTAACTCTAAAACCCTTATCCTTAATCGCCTAGTTACTTAGAACTATCGTTTTTCGTTTAGCAACTATTAATAACCTTAGATTTTCCCTTTTTAGCTCTACTCCGAAAACCCCTATTTTCTTCCTTAACTTTGAGATTCTCGGAATTTTCGGCTTTTTAATATGAAAAGTTTAATAAACCCTATAATAGCAATCTTAAATAGCAGTGGTTTCAAGTACTTAAGTAATATTAAGCGCAAACTCTAATCGGAAGTGCCTCTTTAGAATCTTTAGAAATCCAAATCTAATAATTCAGCCGCCTTAGCTTAATAGAATTCTAAAAATTGCCTTAGAATCGTCTCTAAAGACCCCTTTATTTTAAGGACTAATAAGAATTGGCTTAAAGGCTAAAAAGAATCTTAGATATAAATCTTATTTTAAAAATTAGTCCTTAATTAGGTAAACCTTATCTTATTACAGTTAGTTGCAACGCTCTTATTAGCTATTTAATACCTACTTAGAATCTTTTAGCAAACTTAAATTAAACTTTTAGCAGAATCCGAAATTCTACTCTTAAGCCTAGCCTATAAGTAAAAGGATAAAAAGACGTCTTTAAACAATTCAAGGCCGCTACTTACTTTTTTAATATTAATACTAGTGTGGAGACCTGAGAGGGATAGGTCTTGTGATATATATCATATAATTGGCGCGGGATAATGAGAGGATAAAAGGGCCATCTTCTGTATATAGAGATAGCGCGCGTTGCTATAAGTACTGAATATACCTTATACTTAGGACTTATTCCTAATATCTTATTTAGGAGAGCCTGCTTATAGTGCTTCCTTTTCTTATTTTAGGTCTTCCCTTAGGCCTATTCTTATATTATCCTCCTTCTGTTTTATATTAGTGACCTACGCAGGGATCGATTTCTTAAGATTTCCGTCCTTATATAATCTTATTAATCTCTTAGTTTGCAGATAAAAGACTAGCCTTTTGAAAAATACGTCTTTGAAATACTTATAGCATTTTAATTAACTTTAAAACCCTTATTCTCAATCGCCTAGTTACTTAGAACTATCGATTTTCGTTTAGCAACTATTAATAACCTTAGATTTTCCCTTTTTAGCTCTGCTTCGAAAACCCCTATTTTCTTCCTTAACTCTAAGATTTTCGGAATTTTCAGCTTTCTAATATGAAAAGTTTAGCAAACCCTATAATAGCAATCTTAAATAGCAGTAGTTTTAAGTACTTAAGTAATATTAAGCGTAAACTCTAATCGGAAGTGCCTCCTTAGAATCTTTAGAAATCCGAATCTGATAATTTAGCTGCCTTAGCTTAATAGAATTCTAAAAACTGCCTTAGAATCGTTTTTAAAGACTCCTTTTCTCTAAGGACTAATAGGAATTAGCTTAAAGGCTAAGAAGAATCTTAGATATAAACCTTATCTTAGAAATTAGTCCTTAATTAAGTAAACCTTATCTTATTGCAATTAGTTGCAATACTCCTATTAGCTATTTAGTACCTACTTAGAATCTCTTAGCAAACTTAGATTAAACTTTTAGCGGAATTCGGAATTCTACTTCTAGGCTTAGCCTATAAGTAAGAGGATAAAAAGATATCTTTAAATAACTTAAGACTACTACCTACTTTTTTAATATTAATATTAGAAAATATTAAAAATAATAATAATTTTAAACTTTTTATTAACCCTTTATCTAAATCTTTTTAAACTCGTCCTAGTCACTTTAAGATTAACTCGGATTCTAAATGTTCTTTAAGCCCTTTTGAATTTCGAAGTACTCCTTTTAATAATTAATCTTATAATATCAAAGCTTCTCCTTTACCTCTTATAGATTCTATTAACTTAAACGGTTAGTATAAAACGATAATAGCTGCATTTAGGGCTATTACTAGTCACTTTCCCTTCTTTAGTTCCCCTAGCGCTCCTTACTTTATAGGCGCTAATATTACTGATTTCCTTAAGTAATATAAGGAAACTTATTACGATTTTGGTATTATATAAGAGGATATGATTTTTCGACTTCCTTACTACTATAATTATATAAGTAAAGATATTATTAAATCCTTCTTTAAATAGAAAACTTATAGTTTATAGGAACTCCTTATTAAGGCCCTTAAATCTGAATTCTGCGAATTTAATAGATAGCAGATTTACAATACCCTAGCTTTCTTAAAGGAATTTGTTTTAATTACTTATGCTCTTAAGGAACTTAAGAACTACTATTGGACTTTTACTTATATATTAAATACCTTAATTAGCTAGAAAATACTTAGTAAAATTGAAAGAGGCCGCCTTTTCTTACTCGGATTACCTATTAGACTTTAAAATAAGATTATTAAGCATTTTAGGATTAATAAGTAAGACCTTATAACCTTTGCTTTATTTAAGGAATTTGCGGCCTTTGCTTTGAAATTAGATTTTAATAAGAGAACTATTAATGCTATAGAATAGGAAAAAGCCCCTACTCCCTTTTATACTAAAGACCTTAAGAGCCTGGTTTAAGAATACTTAAAGGCTTTAGAAGTTATAAAGGAGGTAAAGAAGAACCTAGTAGTTATACCTTTTACTTATAGGCCTGACTTAAGAGTGAGATCTAACCTTAGAATTGAGGAATTTAAGACCTAATTTATAGAACTCCAAATCTAAAGCTTAGAAACTAAGATTAATAATCTTTTATAAGAAAAATAGCATATTCCTTAATTTAGTAATAGGCAAAACTCGGCTACTATAAGCTAATATAGTAGTTCTTATTACTAGACTCCTGCTTCTTATTATTCGGAATAACCAATTAATATAAGAACTTAATAGTTAACTAAAGAAGGAGAAATTAATCCTAACTAGTACTCTATTAATATTAATACTATAAGGTACTAAGGGAATAGCAATAGAAGACAATTAACTTGCAACTTTTGTAATAATAAAGAACTTAACTGCGCTTTATATAAGTATTATAATAATTGCCCTCTTTTCTATCGTTTTATTAATACTAGGGTTATATATATTAATAAGTATAGGATGCTTTATATTAAAGATCTTAAACTAAAAGCTATCCTTATTAAAAAGCACCAGAATCACTTATAGTTACAAACTATTTAAACGATAATATATAGTATAAAATAGGATAAGAATTTAATCAAACGATAGCGTATTATAGATATAAATATTAAAATTCCAACTTATATATATACTAGTCTAATTAGCAACCTACCTAAGGGAGTTCTTAAGGACCTAGCTTCTAATTAAATAGCTATAGAAGTTAGAGGCATCTTTATCTTAAGATAGGTTAATAATAATGTATCTACTAATATTAATACTACTTCTATATCTAGAAACCCTTAGAATACTTAGTATCCTTTTAGATCTACTACTTCCTTAATACTAATAAAACTAGCTAAAGTCCAGAAATTAATATATGCAACTTAAGAATCTTAATATAAAGTCCAAATGCTAAAAGATACCTAATAATCTAGAACTATAGTAGATAAGGATAAAGCTAATATAGCAGACGAATTGATTAAAGATATAATAGATAAAGATAGCTCTAAGCTTAAAGATTAAGAAGTTGAAGTTATTGCGCGGACCCTTGACCTTAAGCGAAAGAGATAGATATTAAAATAGGAAAAATTCATTAATAAATACACTAGTTTAATTGCAATAGAGAAAGCCATAAAGAATATCATAGCTTAGCAAATTAACCTTACGTTTAAAGACCTATTTAATTTAACTAGACGCTTTAATAAAGTGCTAAGAAAGCATATCCTAATTGCCTTTAAAAATTTAAATAATAATAAGGAAATGGAAATTATAATATAAAAGAACTCTAAAAAGCACTTAGCCTTAATTAAATGTCTTTAGATTATAGAAAATAAAGGAACCTAAAGGTATTACGATATTATAGTAATAGCTTTAATATCTTAAAATATTAATTGAAATTGTTTAGCAATTGTAATAAAAAGCCCTATTATTATTTATTTAATAGAAGAATTAGTTAAAGCAAAGGCTTTAATCGATTATAGTTTAAAAGTTAATATAATAATTAAAAAAGTAGTAGAAATAGCTTAATTAATAATTGTTAGCAATCGACTTCTTATTTATTCGACTATCTTTAGATTGAAATACAATTTTAATAGATAGGTGAAAAATATAAAAGTTAGAGTTAAAGGAATTATTAATTATACTAACTTTCTAATAATAGAGAATTCTTCAAATGATATTCTTTTAAGAATGCCCTTTATTTTAGAATCTTAGCTAATATTTAACTATCTTAAAGATAGTCTTATAAAAGCTAGTCTTTAGAATATAGATTAATCTTTAAAAGGATAAATAGTTATCGCAAGAGATATAGCTAAATTTTAAAATAAGGTTTTAGGAAACGATTAGCTAGTATAAGGGCTAGGCTTAATGCTAGTAAAAGAAGGTACCTAGCAAGGAGTTATAGTAAAAGAAAGGTAAGTTTGCTAATTTTAAATAATAGTGATTTAACTCGCAGTCCTAGACTAGGAATTAAATCTAGAATTTTAAAAAATAGTATAATCGGCATTTTATTAGATTAATAATTAAGAAAAAAGAAAAATATAATAGAAAAGAGGGTTCGTTTTACAAATTTCGATAATTTACTAATTATTTTAAAAAACTTAAAAACCACTTATAAGCCAGACCCGCGAGTGAAAAATAATAAAATTACTAATAATATTTCTATTTATATACTTTAAATTAACAATTTAGAAAATCTTTTATTTATTTTTAAAAAAGAAAATTCAAACTATTTTATAAAATTTAATAAAAAAGGAAAGAGGTAGAAAAGCATAGTATTAGCTAATATTCGAACTATATATAAAAGTAAGGCTAATAAAGTACAACTAGTAGATTAAGGAATCTCTAATAGCTTAAAGCTTAAAGGACTAGATAATTAGTTTGAATAAGATAAGAAGCGTCAACCTTCGAAGCTAGGTAGCAAATTCGATAAGTTTATTATAAGCAGATTTTCTAATAAACCTATTAGATATTAGCTAATAAAAGAACGTTTCAATATACTAAAAATTGGAGATAATTTAATAGAATAAGAACGCAAACTCCTTTATAAAACTTTAATAAATCAAAAGAACGCCTTAGCTTTTAACTAAATAAAACTAGGTTAGATTTAAAAAGAAGTTATACCTTATATTAAGATTAAGATAATACCTTATAAAGCTTAGTAAAAGAAAACATTCAAAGTCCCTAAAGCTCTTTAAGAAAAGGTAATCGAAATATTAAAGGATAGGCTAAAGCAAGGTATTCTCAAGTTTTATAATAGCCCTTATAGGAATAAATGGTTCTTAATTACTAAGAAAGAAAAAGGAACTTATAGATTAATAATAGCAGTAGTAGAGATAAACCAAGTAACTATTAAGGACGCTAACGTTCCTTTAAATATAAATAAGTTCTTAAATAAATTCGCAAGATTAACCTATAGCTCTTTTATTAACTTCTTCTTTAGATATAATTAATTTATTCTTAATATTAAATCAAGAGATATAATAGTAGTTCAAATCCCTCTTAAGCTACTTTGAATAATAAGATTACCTTAAAGGGCTATAAATTCAATTGCTCAATTTATTTAAGTAATCTATAAGATACTAATAGATTATATACTTAATATTATACTCCCTTATATAGATAATATAAGAGTAAAAGGATTAAGATCATTTTATAACTATAAAGAAGTTCTCCTTAGCATATAATAATTTATAATAGAATACATTTAAAACCTAGACTAAGTGCTTATATAATTCGAAAGGGTAAGAGCAATAGTTGGTCCGAAGTTATAATACTATCTCCTATTGATAGAAATTATTAGTTTTATTACTAATTCCAATGGCCGAAGTCTTTAAAGAGCTAAAGTACTTAAAATCGATAAATAGAAGAGGTATAATAATATAGTAAAAGCTTGCGCATTTATTAGAGTTATAGTATACTATTACATTTAAATTAAGGATTTTATTAAAAAGGCAGCACCTATTTACTCCTTATTTTAAAAAGGGGCTGAGTTTTAATAAGAGGAACCTTAAATAAAGGCTATAAGACAACTAAAGTAAGCATTACTTAAAGCGCTATATTTAATTAAAATAGACTATAGAGCTAACGCTAGGCCAATTATACTAATAGTTGATATAAGTTTAATTAAATAGGGTACTATCCTTTAATAAGCTAATAGCTAGTAGAAAAGACATCTAGCTTACTTTAAAAGTAGTCTTTAGAATCCAGCGGAAATAAAGTATAATACTATTAAATAGGAATGCAAAGGCGCTTTAAAGGCGATAAAAAAGATAAGAAGCGACCTTTATAGCACTTACTTCATCTTTGAAACTAATGCTAAAGTGCTAGTAAAATAATTAAATAAGGCTGCAAGCGATCTCTTAAGGGCTTTATTAATAAAATAGATTACTTAAATAAGACTAATAACCTTTAAAGTTAAACATATTCCAAGAATGAAAAATACTACTATAAATAGCCTTTTAA
Source organism: Diplocarpon mali (assembly GCA_024741835.1). NCBI lineage: Eukaryota > Fungi > Ascomycota > Leotiomycetes > Helotiales > Drepanopezizaceae > Diplocarpon > Diplocarpon mali. The sequence continues at coordinate 17,016 of JAENRP010000474.1, read as the reverse complement.
AAAGAACTTATCCTTACCCCTTTAATTTAATTAAAGAAGATAAAATAGATATTAATAAGTAGGTAAAGAACGAAGTTGGTTATCTATTAATATATTGCCTTAAAGGGACTCGACTCGCAGTCCTAGCCTATGAGTTAAATAAGAGAATTTTATTATCTAACTACTTAAGTGACTTTAAGGAAATCGCAAAATTTTTAATTACGCTTAAATAACTAAAGATAGTTCCTCTTAAGGATTTTCAAAAGTTCAAAGCTAAAGCTCTGATTTATCTAATACAAGGATAGCAATTATTTAAAAGGAGCAATAACTCATTTCCTATATAGCTTTATATAAATGATAATAAACTATAAGCTAAGGCTATTTAAGATATTCATAAAGAGACTAGCCACTAAGGAGCTAAGTCTACTTACTACTAACTCTTAAGTAAATTCTTTTAGAAAGGCTCTTTTAAGGACTGCAAAGCTTTTATAAAGAGTTATATCCCTTATTAGAAACGAAAACCTAATTGTAAGGAAAATCCTTTATTCTTAACCTAGCTATTAGGCCTTTTCTATAAAGTCAGCCTTAACGTTATATAAGTACTAACTATTAAGAATAGGATAATATATTTTATTTTAATAAAGGAAGACCTATTAAGATAGCTTAAAGGACGACCTTTAAGATCTACTAACTTTAAATCTATTGCAAAGTTCCTTTAGGAAGATATAGTCTATTGCTATAGACTTTTTAATAAACTAACTATTAATAGAGGCCTTAAAAACAAAAGAGTAGTTAAAGCTTTCTTATAGAAATATAGTATCAAACGGGTTTAAATCTTAGCGTATAACTCGAAAGCTAATAGAATAGTAGAATAAAGATATTATAATATTCTTAATAGTCTATCTAAAGTTACTTATAAAAGATTTAAAGATTAAATAAAACACTTTTATAAAATACTCTTTACTTATTAAACGATAATCTATAAACTGACTAAAGTTATACTATTCTTTCTTATCTATAGTAGAAAGGCATAGCTCCCTTTTAAATCCTGCTAGCCTATTTAAAGATTATTCAACTATAGTCAAATTCGGAACTATTCTAATTTGCTTATAATAAGATGCTAATAACTTAAGCTCTAAGATATAAATATAAAGGAAATCATTTTGCAAAAGAAATAATATTAGGAAAAAGCTAAAGAAGCGTAGGCTACTTTTAAAGTACTTAAAACGCACCCTATTTGAAAAGATAATCTTATCCTAATCTATAATATTATAAGAAGTATTAATATATCTGCAGATACTAAACTTGACTATTAATAGCTTAATCTATTTAAGGTTAAGTTTAAATAAGAAGAAAAGGGATACTATTCTCTTTAAGAACTTAATAGAGTTAATATTAAAGGAACCTTTGCAGCTAATTGACTAAAGCGCTTTTATTAATACGATTAGACCTTATTCTCTTTAGAAGACAAATTAGAAATTAATATAACCTCCGAATCTTCTATAGGAACCAACGGTAATATAAGTAATTTTAAACCCTTAGATAAAGACTAAGATTTCTCCAATTTGACTTATAAGCTAGTCCTATAAGTAAAGAATATTAAAATACCTAACTAATTGCGACCTTAAGTTATTATTCCTAAAATATCTAAAGAACGCAAGTAGGAATACTAAACGATTTCCTAGCCTATTAATTATCTTACCTTCTTCTAATTCTTATTTTTACATTTTCAGCAAGGTTGCCTCCTTTATTATTTAGGATATGGATCTTTTAAGATCACTTTAAATTCTTACCTACTTTAACTTATTTTACATTCTTAATATTAGCCTTTAATTATAATATTTTTATTACTTTCCTTAAATAATAAATAAAAAGTCCAATTTCCTTAATATATATATAATAAACCTATTGCAGCTTATATGCCTTTTTAATTCTTATATCCTATTAAACTCTCTTATTTATACTCCTTATCTTTTATAAGTAATATGCCTTTAAAGAACTTATAAATGGTTTTATCTATTGCAATAAGGGATGAATAAGTACTAGTTATAAACTTCTCTTAAGATAGTAGAGCTATTATATCGTTAAAGAGCTTTAAATCGACCTATGCAGCCTTAAGAGATATAGAGTAATAAAAACTCCTTTTAACTTACGTAAATGCTATTAGCAACCTTTCAACCTAAGTGGCCCTTGGAATTCTCTAATTTGACGACTTCCTAATTAAAGAATTAAGACTAAAGGGAATCTTTAAAGAGGAATTCTTAGCCGACACAGATTAATACATAACCTTAGCCGACACTTTCAGAATAGACTAAGATAAAAGGGAAGAATCTATTTAATAATTAGATAATTTAGCCACTAATAAAAGAGGACTCCTATTTCGTTTACATTTCTTAACAAATATTGATTCTAATAATAGAAGGCGAGTGTTATTAAAAATTCTTAAGGAAAATACTCCTATAGCTAAAGCTATTTAAATTCTCAATTTCTTTATTATTTAAAAAGGAGTAGTAAAATTCTAAGGCAATCGAATTTGCAATCGCAGATTTATAAGCCTATCTAATATAGTATTTATAATAGCTAATAAAGCTATAAAAAGATTAAATTAAGCTATAAATATTACCTTATCTAATAGTACTATTATTAATATACTAAGGCTTTATGCTTTTACTTATAGTTTACTTATTTTAAAAGAAAACTGGACTCCTATACAAGAGTTTAAACAAGATTTCTTTAATAATAAAGAAGAGAATTGATTATTTATAGTCAAGCTTACTTTAAAATTCGCCTCTTAGCCTAAAGATATAATAAGTGCTAAATTATATAATTTAACTCGCAGTCCTAGATTAGGAGTTAGAAATAAGAATTTTAAAACTAGACCTAACTTGCCTTTTGCTAAAATGATTTTAAAAACCGCTATTAAATAGACTGCTTAAACGCTTAGCGTAGCCTCTTTAGAATTTTCAGAATCTTTAAAGGACTTTCCTTTAATTAAATAACTAATTTTAGCTTAACCTTTAAAAAGGATAGATTATTTAATAGCCACTTTAGCTAATTTGCAATTTAAAACTAAAGGATTGCACGCCTGCTTAAACTCCTTCTTTAATAACTTAAAGGAGCTAGTTCTTAACTTCTTTATATTTATATATAACTGATTTGAAAATGATAATATAAGGGAAGACCTTATTCCTACTGCTTTAAAGATAATTAAAAGAGCTATTAGATAGATTTAATAGCTTATCCTAGATAAGTTCGCCCTTATAGATATTATTTAATTCTTTAATAATTATAGAAGTTAAGAACCTAGTCTTTTAAATGCTAAGCGGGACTATTTTATCTTATAAGAAAGAGAACGCAAAGAGGAATCTATTAATTAAGATATTTATAATTATAGCAATATGCCTTAATCGGTTATTCTTAACCTTGAACTTAAAGAATAATATAATATTTAAGTATCCTCTATAATAAAAACTCGCTTTTAATAATATCTTCTTAGCGTAAGAATCAAAGGAAAAAGACTTTGCGACCTTTATATTCGCTTTCTTTCGATTTACTATAGTCTTAATTATAAAGGATTTGATATTAATAAAACTATTAAATACCTTAAACTTCTTTATATAATAGAAGATATCGATCTTTTTCTAATCTACTTTAATAATTAATTCTTTATCTCTTTAAGGATATACAAATCTAACTTATTAATAATAGAGGCATCTTTAGATGCTATAAAATTCAAAGCTAATCCCGAAGCCTTAAAGGCATTAGAGCCGATTGAATAGAACAATTCCTTTTTATTAATATTATTAAATAATAAATAGCAGGAGGAAATAGAGGAAGAAGGGTCAATTGTAATGCCTAAACCCTTCGGATGCCGCTTTCTAACTAATAATTTTACTACTAATAATAGTACTTTTATAAGTATATTCCTTTCTATTATAAGATAAGAAGTAGAAATATATCTTTATTACTTCTACCTTATAGATAGCGCGACCTTTATACCTTTTTATTTTCTTTATAATATAATATTCAGTCTTACTTAATAAGTCCTTTAAATATACTATAGACTTTACCTCTTAATTATAATAGTAAGAAGTAGAGGAACCTATTAGCTTATAGCCTACCTTAAACCTCTTTAATTAATTAGCCTTAGTCTTTACAATTAAGTCGTTTTAATAAAGAGAGATATAAGTGCTACTGATAAAGAAATTCCGATTTTCACTTGCGGTCCTAGCCCGCAAGTCAATTTTATTAGAAAGCAAGTCTTAAATTATTAAATCCTACTAATCGGATAAAGGCTAGCTTCTAGAAGCTTTAATAGGTAGGTCGGCTCTTAATCGAATATGAAATTCACTTTATCTATAAAGAAGATAAGTCGATAGACTTCTTAAGCACTTGGTTTAAAATCTTAATTAGCTTGAATGATTGTAAAATTGAAGCAAAAGGAGATCTTACGACCTATTACTAATAATAGTAATCCAATTATAGTGATAATAAAATAGGGATACCTTTTTAAAATTCTTTCGGATAATCCTTATAGGACTAGTAGTTTTATAACCTTTTATAATAACTATATAGCTATTTGCGATAAGAATACTTTAAAAAATGAGACTTAAATCTTTAATCTTATCTTTTTAATCTTTGCTCTAAAGCAACCTTTAGTACTTTAATAGATTAATACAAGTAGGACTATTGCACCTTTTAAAGCAGCTTTTCATTTTGAAAACTGCAGTAGCCTCTCTAAAGCTATTATTAGTTAACGCTCTTAAGTAGATCTATTAGTTATAATCGAAGTATAGGAGTTGTTTCTTCTTAATAAAGACGAATTGAAAATCTACCTTATAGAATATAATTAGAAGCTATTTAATACCCTTATTAAGGCTTAGACAAATGTTATAAATACTAAGTCGCTTTTTTATAGACTTAAGTCTTAGAGATAATGCAATAAAGTAAATGCTATCTGAGAGCTTAATGTACTAATTAATAAAGGCATTATTATAAGAAGATTTAGAAAAGGGATGAACTAAGATGCTAGTATAGTATCAGACCCTAATTTAGAAACTAATCCCTTGTTTTTACCCTTAAGCTTAGAAACGCTAAGACTGACCCGCGAGCCCGGCCTGTGAGTAAGGATAGACTCGGCTAGCTTAAGCCTATAAGATAGTTCGGATAAACCTTAGTTACTAAATCTAAGAGTACTAATAAAAGATCCTTTAAAAAAGGTCCTTAAAGCTAAGAAATTATTAAGAAATAAGAACTAATATAAAAGAAGAAGACTTTGAAATAATAATAGAACTAATAATTGAGTTAACTTAATCTAAAGAATTATAATCTACCCCTTTTGAAAACTATTTAAAGAGATTGCAAATTAGATATTGAATTTTTTTAAGATTATCTACTTTCTATATACTTATACCTCTTTATTCTTAACCTATTGTTCTATTCTATATATATTCTTTATTTACTTTACTCTTTATATAATGTATTCTTTAATTATTCCCTTTATATGCAACTTTCTAACGCTTACCTTTGAAATATTATCCTTACCTTTAACAATTGTTATTTACTAATTGTAGGTCCTTATATGCGTTATACCCTACTTTTATTCTTACTTCTAGCCTCTTTATACCTACTTTTCCTTCATATACTAGTATAGTTCCTATCTTTATAAATAAATCTCTTCTTATACTATAATCATACCTTTTTTTACCTTTTCTATAACCCTACTAAACCCTAGTACTAGCACTAGTAGTACTACTACTATTATCTTTCTATTATTAATCTTTTCTAATATAAGCCTCCTATATTATTAATCTTTTTTAAATAATTTTCTCTTTGTTTGGAACTACCTCTCCTTATTAAATAATTTATTATAGTACTACTAACTATAAGCAAAAAGGCCATACTTAAGAAGAATATATCGGTTATTGCCTTAGGTAGTAAGTCCTTAAGCACTACTAATAATAAACTAATATTAGAGGGAGGGTTTTTATAAAATAGCAAGTCATTAAGATCATTAGAAGATATTATAACTACCTATAGAACGTTAGGTGAAATAGAATAATAAGTATTCTTGAATTCCTCTATTAAAGTATTAAACTATAGAATTTCTACTATTAAGGAGGGGTTCCTAGGCTTTAATGATTTTCTTAAAGGAGAGCTTAAGGTCAAAGGAATTGATTATGAAAAGTTTTTGCAAAAGTATTAAAGTTACTTTATATTAGTAGATTTATTTTAAAGAAACTGAGATAAAAAGAATAAAGGTATGAAAAGATTGCTATAGTTTATAAGTAGCACTTATAGTACCCTCTTTTAAACCTACTTTATAACTAATATTACTACTAATAACGCCTTATAAGGATTAGATAAGATTTTTAAGATATACTAATTAATAGCAAAGGCTATATAGGTATTAAATTATTTTACTATTTAAGAAGGCATAAAGAAACTCTAAGGCAATAATATAAGAAGCAGAAAATTTATTAGGTTCTTAAGCACTATTATACACTCTACTATTCAGACTATAAAAGACGATCTAGCGTAGTATAATAATCTGGCCCTTCTTAATTAGATAATTTTAAACACCCTTAGCCTATAATAGTTATAATATAATCTACTTATTATAAAAGAAAAGATAATCTATCTTGCTAAGTATATTATAAACTATTTTAATAATAAAATAGAAAGATAGGAATTTATAATTCCTATTACTTAGAAAATACTGCTACTTCTAGTAGAATTAACTAATAAAGAAAATTTAACTTATAGGCCTAGCTTACGAGTGGAATCAGCATATAATAAAGAGGTCTTTAAATATAAGGTACCTATAATATCGGAAATACAAACTGCTAACTATTATAACTCTAAATCATCAGACTTAGATAAGTTTGAATCACTATCCTTAGAAATGCTTAAAATACCTTAAATACTAGTAGCAAATAAATTGAGTCGCGGGCCTAGCTTATAGGTTAGCGTATATAATATTATAAACTTAGAAGAAGATTTATTAAATAAAGAAGGGAGCACTATTACTAATATCTTAGAAATTTTTAATAATATTAAAAAGGATATTATAGATATTATATAATCTTTCCCTAAGGACTTATAAAAGTTTATTTTAAAATTCTATAAGTCTATAATAAAGCGTTTGAAGAAGGAAAACTAAGAAGAAGTTTTATTAGTATAAGAAGCAATAGTAAGAGCTATTAAATAAATCATAAAGCTATAATAAGATAAGTTTTCAATAGATAATATCATACAGTTTTTCATTAACTATAAGAAGTTGAAAGGTAATTACTATATTCTTAAAGAAAAGATAGAAGATAGTACGATAATTATTTCTATAGAATGCTATAGAGTCCCTCTTAATATTAAGATAATACTATAGTATAGCAATAGATTTAAAATTATAATAATGCTAAAGATGAAGATACGATTAAGTAGATTTGTAATAAAAATGTTCAAAGACTTCAGTCTTGAAAAATTTTGTACTCTTTATAAACGATAATATGCATAATACTATAGATTAGCAACTGTCGTGCAGAATGGGCGGAGTCTCCACTTATTCTGGAGACCCTCTACGTGACTCCTGCTAAGTCATAGACTCTCCCTTTTCTTTCCAAAGTCTCCTTACCATATATATACTAAATAATAATACAATTAATCATCTTCTCCTACTTCTACAAGCCTCTTAAGCGACCTAATGAAGGCCCTCCAGCCGACCGTACCATAGTTATAAGTCCTATAAGCACTTTAATATACTTTCTCTTTGTATACAACCGGCTAAAGGGCCCTTTAAGCTCTTAACTGACTTTTCGAGTATTTATAATAACTTAAAGGACCTTCATTTTCAATTAATAAATCTCTAATTTCCGATCGAACCTTATTTGCAAACTTTATTTATATACCTAACCTTTTTTATTAAACTCTATTTAATATATCTGACTCTTTAAGCATCTCTAAGCCTTGCCTTAATACCTTTGCCTCTTAAGTAAAGTAGTTTAATAAATATATATTCTTCGCTAAGCTCTATAATATTACCATTTTTACTAATTTAAGACTCTTATTCAAATCAATTATAAAGACCGAGCCTTAAGCTCCCTCTATATAAGAGCTTAAGGAACTAGAAACAGCTAACCTTTGCATAGCATACGCAAGGTTGTATAAAGAGTATATAGCGACTCTATCCGAATAGATTTACGCCTGCTTTCCCTTAGGAGACCTATCAAAGGCTCCTCCTCTATAGGCTTTATATAAGGATATTAAGGATAAATATAAAATCTTAATAAAGGAGTACTATATTTGCAAGAAGACTTAAAAGACTTAACGCAAATACTACGAACTACTTTTAAAATAGGTCTCTAAGATTATTAATAGAACGCTCTTAGCTTCCGCAATAGCTTAAGTATAAATCCAAGCTAAGAAGCTCTCCTCCTTAATACCTAATAGAGATACTCCTATAAGTAGAACCCCTGCTAACGACCTGTATATCAATTTAGTAAACTAGCAACTCTTACTTTAAGGCCTAGTATCTATTTTAAAGCGTGATATTACGCCTTCCGATAAGGCTATTTAATCTTAGATAAAGCTCTAGTATCGCAATATACTATACTAAGGCAAGACTAGGAGAACTAATACTTAATAGTAGATCTAGGAGTAGCAGGAGGCGTACCGCTTAGCAGAATAACACAGTCTTCTTAAGATCAAAGGGAGACTAGGAGTTACTAACTTTTTAAACTCAATTGCAATAAAGATTAATCTAAGTTAGGCGACTCACTTAAAGGAGGAAATTATCACTAATAAGCAAATAGGAACCCTATGCAAGTACAACCTAATATAGCTAAGCCGCGCCCTAGTAGGCATTGAATCCAATAGAGCGATCGATAATAAAGGGCTAGCAGTTTTTACTACTTAAGAGTCTTTCTTAAATGCTAAAACCCCTTCGCAGGCTTTAGCAAGCAGCTCCTAAAATCGCTCTATAAGCTCTAAAAGGGAGATCAGGCCCAAGTGCCCTTATAAAGGCTTTAAAAATCACTATTAAAAGCCCTAGGACTATTGGAAACTATTATATACTATAGACGGGTATAAGGAAAATATAAAGGTTCTCCCCTCGCGAGAAGAGGTCCTACGAATACGAAAGGCGTTAAACGCAGGAGACTAGTTCAAGGGTCTCTAAGTATGGCTTAAGGAGAATGATATTACAGTAATAGCAATTGATAAATTTAAAGGAAAGGTTTTAGCCTTTAAAGAGGATAGTTTAAATAAAAGGGAGAACTTACTAGTCTTTATAATAATAGATCCCTCTACCTTTAATGCTTTTAAAGAATCGTTTAACGTCTACTACCTCTTTAAGTTAGAACGCCACCCGCTCTCCTTAAGTATGCTCCTTAATAATTGCGTAGCTACTTATATTATTAATTCGAAGGATTTACTTATCGCAGGCACCTTTAAGCCTTCTGGCAACTTATAATAATATATTAAAGCAGGTACCTTAAGACTCCTAATTATTAAGAGAGGTAATAGATATATAGCGAACTCTCTTCTATAGCATAATAGCTCTCCTATAGGGATGACGCTTTACAATATTGCTATTATAAAGGAGTTTACTATTAATATTATCTTAAAGAGGCTCCTCGCGGACAAGGGTTTTTAATACTCTAGAGTAGACCTCACTTTGCGCTCTAGGAGCATTAGAGATTCTATAAAGCAAGCTTAATTAAAGCGTTACTATAATCTCGTTTTCTTTAAATATAAGCCTATTAACTATTTAGATCTCTTAAATATACTTTAATATAACTTCTCTACCTTAATAGCATTTCCTATAGTTGAGACAACACTCTATAATAGGTTTTAGTCTAGCTATATACCTACTAGGGTGCGGGATAATAACACATATACTTAATACCTTTGCACTAACCACCTAAGCGCAAAGGCTCTTTAAGCACTAGTTAAGTGCGCTAAGGGAATAAAGATTAAGGGAATATAAAGGCTAGAGTGCCTTATATGCGTAGTAGCGTTTACTAAGCAAGTTATTTCTCGCGCTACTTTTGAGAACCGATCTTTAAGGCCCTTCTTTAGGATCTCCTAGGATCTTTTTAACTTTTTAAATAACTTATATAATAGTTGCTTATAGGTTCTTTTAATTAAGGATAAGTATAGCAGTATACTTTAGATATTCCTATTAAGATCGAAGGGTAAAGACATAGTTATAAAGGTCCTTTAGGCCTTTAAAGTATAAGTAAAACGCTAATATAGGCTTTCAATTTACAAGATTAGGCAAAATAATAATACTTTAATAATCTCCTTAAGGGAAGACTCTCTTATAAAGTACTAGAGATAGGTAAAAGAGAAGGGAATCGATTTAGAGCTTACTCCCGCTTATATATACTAATCGAATAGAGGCGTAGAGCAAGTAAAAAGGGAGTTGATTAAATGCTTTATTAAAATGAGAATCTATACTAGGCTTTTAGTAAGCCTTTGGCCGGAGGTTATAGAAGCTGCTATATACCTTTATAATATCTCTTTACTCGCTAAGAAGAAGATGATCTTATTAAGTAAGGCTCTTTATAGTTAGTTTAAATAGTATTTTCGATTTTATAAGCCGCTGCTTATTAAGTAGATAACAGCGAGCTTAAAGCCTAACTAAAGTCGCATTTATATGTATAACGCTTGCGCATACCCTTTAATTAAAGAGAGGGAGGCGGGGAAGGACTGCCGAACCTTTAAAATTAAACTATAAGGGCACTTAGGTTACTTAGTTAGATATATTACCTTTAATATTTATAAAATCTAAATTCCTATGCTTTAGCAAATAATAATAACTTATAATATCGAATTCGATAAGTCTCTCTTCTATAGTCCAAAAGCTAAGCGCGCAAACCTTATATTACGCTAAGAACTTAAGATAACCCTTTAATTAATTAAAGAAGGAGAGGGAGCTTAAGATGCTAAGTTTAAAGGCATTTTTAAGGATTCGGAGCTTATCGCAAGGCCGAATGCAATTGCTGCAAAAGAAGCTGCTATATAGGAAGAGCCTATATTATAGACTAATGCTACTCTATAGCCTTTAATTAATAATATAAAAGGCCTTAACTTAAATCCAAATTCTTTAAAAGACCTGCTTAGAAACTTAAAGGTAAAAGTAAGCGAACTAAAAGCTACTTCGCTAGTCTTTAAGAAGGCAAATAGCGACTAAAGCTTAAGGGTGATGATTCCTTATAAAGGCCCTATTGAAGAAGGAACTATGGACGACTCTAAGGGAGTCTTTAGAAATAAGTTCTATAGGGCAATCGGCAGATCTCTAGCTGCTATTTTATATAAGAATAGAAATGGCTTAAAGGCTTTAAGATAGAGTCTTTAATTATAAAGGTAGGCCTTAGTAAACTTTAGTAAAAGGCTAGAGGCATTACTACCAAGATCTAAGAGAAGCTCTAATAGTCTTATAAGAAGCGACCTAATAAGAGGAGTAGGCTTTAATAATATAATACCTTAAGTTATAATACTAGCTCAAAGACTATAGGCTTAGGAGATAGAGCCACCTAGACTCTTAAAGGAACCTCTAGCAATAATAAAAATAGAGGAGAAGACTTATAAAGAAAAGCGCAAGGAGGAACTCCCTCTTTTTAAGCAAAAGAGGATAAGACGCTTAAGCGTTAAGCAATAAAAGACTTTAAAAGTATATACTACTACTCTAAAGTATATACTCTTTTAAAGTAATATTAATCTACCTTACTCCTTATATATATAAGAGTTTGTATCAACCTTTTAAGCGAACGAATAGATAAAGGAGGATAAGAAGGACTATTTGATAGTTTATATAATTATTAAAGCTGCAGTTAATAGTTAGGCAAAGGATAGAGCGCAGTCTCCTAACTACCTATAGTACTAAGGCTCTCTACCAAAGCCTCCGAAAGGATGGCTAAACCTAAAGAAGCACCCTTTTAGCAAACGATTTAAAGAAGGAGGGCGCTAGGAGATTAGGAATTTAGAATCTCGAAGTTGCTAGAGAATCGTATAAAGGGATTACTTAAAACCCCTACTAATACTATTAAAATGGGTTTTTACCTATAAGGTCAATAGCTTTAGCAAGCTTCTAAAGTGCCGATTATAGCTAATTATATAAGGGGATCTTTAAGATAAAGCTTTAATTTTCTCAACCTATGCAACTACGCTTATAGCAAGGTCTTTTAAAGTACTAATAGCGCTTGCTGCGTACTTTAATATAAAAGTAAAGTAGTTCAACGTTATTAATGCATTTGTTAACGCTCTTAGAGACCTAAGGAGTGCTCTAGTCATATACTTCCTACTAGATGGCTTTAAGTGCCCTAGTATAGTAGTAAAACTGGACCGCGCGCTCTATAAGCTAAAAGACTCTTTAGCGCTATAGTATAAGAACTTCGCAAGAACGCTTAAAGGCCTTTAACTTAAGCCATTAGGCGAGGAGCCTTGTATTTTTATAATAAAGGATCATATAGTCTTTATAGCATTTTATATTAATAATATTCAAGTATTATATAAGGCCTCTAATTTAAATCAAGTGACTCGTCTAATTAAAGACTTAAAGAGGGCGTATAAGCTTACTATTATAAGAGATATCTCCTAATTCTTTAAAGTAAGGATTATTTAAGATAAGAAGGCAAAGAGGATCTTCTTAATTTATAATACCTATATTAAGAAGATCGCTCAAAAGTTCGGAGCTAATATAAGGAGAATGCCTAATACTCTACTACTAAAGAAGGAGTTTGTTAAGAACTTAGGGCAAGCTTCTTTAAAAAAGGTAAAGGAGTACTAAAAGAAAATAGGCTCTATTCTTTATATAGCGATTATAATACGCTTAGATATTGCATTCGTAGCCTCCTAACTATCTTTCTTTTTAATTAATCTAAGCTTTAAGTACCTCTTAGCTATAAATTAAATACTTTAATACCTATATAGCATACGCTTCTTAGGAATTGCCTATAGCTTTAAGGCTAAGGAATACTAATTGGTCGCATCTTTAAATGCTTCTTTTAAAGATGACCAAGAGACCCGCAGATCCTTTTAAAGATATATCTTCTTCCTATTTAAAGGACTGATTATTTAAAAAGCGAATCGCTAAGCAACTATTACGCTTTCCTCTACTAAAGCAGAACTCTATAATATAGTTTCTATTGCAAAAGAGATAATAGCTATAAAACGCCTCTTTAAGGAGATTCGCATAGACTCCCTCTTTAAATGGAATATATATTGCGATAACTAATAGACGATTCGGCTAATTATTATAAAGAATAAGAAGATTAAGATAAGCTTTTGATATATTAAAATTAGTAATATATAGATCTACTAAGAGTATTAAAGAAGAAGCTTTTAAATAATCTACCTCCTTACTAAGGAGATATACGCAGATAGGCTTATTAAAAACCTAGACTACTAGAAGTTTAAAAGCTTTATTTATTTATTAAACCTTTAAAGCTTTTAAACAATCGTTTAATAACTCGCACTCGCTAATAAGTAGTTACTTATTACTAAGAGACTTATACTTATAAGCTCCTACTTTCTTATAGTCATATTTATTTATTTTCTCTTATAAAGTATACTGCAAAAGCTTTTCCTTTTTTAAAAATATAGAATAGGTAATGTTCCTAAGCCGCTATTATAAGGCGCGACCCTCTCTTAGATTCTCTTAGCTAAGGCTAGAAGCTAAGATACTATAGCTAAGAGCTCTATACAGATCTCCTCTTAAGAGAGGCCTACTGGCACTCCCTCAGCCAAAGGCCTGCTGACAAATATACTAGCAATAGCAAGGGCGAAGGCAAGGGGTGCGGTAAGGGCGATAGGAGCAAAGGCGGCAAGGGCGGCGGCGAGGATAGGCGCGGCAACGGCAAGGGCTAAGGAGATAAATAGGAAGACTATAGCGGCAGTTGCAATAGTAAAGGCAAAGGGGATAGGAGCGGCGGCAGCAATAGAGGCGAACAGGTCTAAGCTAAAGGGGCCGGGAGCAAATAGGAATAGTATGCTAAGAGCAAGAGAGGCAGCGATACTACTACTTACAAGAGTAGCAGGCCCTCTTAGCACTAGGGTCTAATTGCTCCTATCTTTTAAAATCAGCTTAGAACTTAATAAGATTTAATAAATATACTATAGAAGCTCTAAAGCGTACCCTTTACTATATTAAGTAGTAATACTACCTCCTCTTTAAAGGTGCTATAGGCGCAGGCCGATACAATAGCCTCTTAAGAGGCGAAGAGAGGTCTGCTAGCTTATTAGTAGCTATTGCTTAGCACTATATAATAAACGCAACGCGCACTAAAGGTACTATTAAAGCACTAACAATTGAGATTGCCAGTACTCTTATATATAATATAATATACGCATGCGTTATTGCGCTCTATCGTAGGCTTAGGCATATAGCATATAGTAGGGGCAGGGCTCTTAGGTAGTAGCGGTAGCAGCAGAGGCAGCGGCAGTAGCAAGGGCAACGGCAGCGGCGGCTTATTGCCTAATAAGCACTAAGAGGACTACGCTAGGATAGCAGCTCTTATAAAAGCGCTAGCGATTTAGCGCAAAGTTAGTATAACGCAAAGTATAAGGACTCTAAGGGTCTTACTTTACAAAGGCGGCTAGGGCTATAATAAGTAGGAGTTCCTTCTATATTTAAAAATTATTAATATAAAGACGATATTTTTAAATAATAAAGGAGGGTTATTTTTAAAAGAAGGGAAGGAGAACCTCTGCGATAAAAATACTTTATAAGAAGCCTAATAGAGCACTAGTATAAAATCGTAAAGATTCTTAAGCGCGCTTATTACTTATAGCGACCCTTCTTATTTTAAAAGGAATAACCTTTAAAGGGGTAGTATATAAGACAGAGCCTCTTTTCTTTATAACTACTATTCTTTCTTTTATTTTATCTATATAGCTAAGCAATTCTAAGAGTATCGCCTAACTAAGGGGTATATTATATAAAATAGGCAAAGTCTCCACTTATTCTAAAGACCCTCTACGTAACTCCTACTAAGTTATAGACTCTCCCTTTTCTTTCCGAAGTCTCCTTACTATATATACACTAGATAATAATATAATTAATCATCTTCTCCTACTTCTGCGAGCCTCCTGAGCGACCCAATGAAGGCCCTCCAGCCGACCGCACCATAGCAACGTTGTCTCTAACTAATAAACAAGTCTCCTTTAATATATATAAATTCTATATTATACCCGACTTAACTTTATTCTTATTGCATTTTAAAAATTATGCAATTATAGCTGGCGGTAGTAGAATAGCCAACTAAATTAAGAAAGATATATTATTAGGTTTTGCAAAATTCAAAGTAGCACTTAAGGCTTTAAAATTATTCTATAATATCTCCTAGACCCCTGCCTAATATAAGTCTATACTAACCTTAGACGATTTTATATCACTTTATAGTAAAGGTTTTTTAAATATGCCCAAACTGTTTAATTGCGCATTCTTAAGCGTAGTGCGTATATAAGGCTATAGTATTTGTAGGAAGAGTTTATTTATAACTTTAGCATAAGAAGAGGTAATAATATACAGATATTATTTCTACCTTTTAAATAAGAAATCATCGCCCCCTTCCGCCTTTCTCTATAATATAACGCATAGTCTAATATAATAGACTTTGCGAATGTATTATAAATTGTATTTAAGAGTACTATTAACTTGCTATAATTCTTTATATAAGCTAATAGCCTACTTTAAACTAGTACAGTTTATAAAAATTGACTACTATATAATAGTAGTATTAACTAAGATTAACGCTAATATAAGATTCGTTAGATTGACTTTTAGGCTAAGCTTGCGGGTTATTATACTTAATAATAGAACCTTTAACTACTATATGATTCCGATTACTAAACGATCGATAGGGTAATTTGCTATATAGCAAAAGTCTTATAAGTCATCTGCTCTTATACCCTACTATCTTAAAAACGCGTAGTAGATTTCCTTAAACCTAATACGAAAGGTAGTATAATAGAAAGAACTAAATATTAAAGAAAAGACTCTCTTAAATAAGTATATCTCTAATGAAACTATGCCTTTTTCTATATTTATAAGATAAGGAACATTTATTAACCTTAAGTCGAATTGGGAATTAGGCAAGGGAGGGTTCCTAACAATTAGTAATAATTATATTAAAGTTATTAGGAATAAAGCTCTTAAAAATGGAATAGACTTAAATGATTTCTTAATTAACGCTATTAATATAAAGCGACTTAGAATAGCTAGATAGAGTATTATAAGAGAATCATTTGCCAAATTTCAGGCAACGCTTTATATAACGAAAGGTAGCCTATTATTAGATACTCTTATAAGAAGACAACTATAGAATAATCTATTAGTAGTAATAACTATAAAGGATTTGTTTGCAAAAGATATGTCTTAGCTAATAATATATCTAAAGAAGTATAAATAAGAACTTTTTAAAGATTTTGCCAGTATTTAAAAGCTAGTTTAATAATTAAAGCTATAGTTATATAGCGATAAGTCTTAGACGAAGACTAAAGATATAGATGATAATATCGAAGCTGATAATATAATTAATAAGACGATTCTATTCGAGAAGTATAGTATTAAGAAACCTTATATAAAGATACCTAATATAACTCCTAGGCCTGGCCTGCAACTTAATCTGGCAAAGGGCAAGGCTAAGGAAGTAGTATCTATAGAATCTCTTGCCTCCTTTTCCTTTATTACTGATAATTCCCTTAAGGATAATAATAATAATAATAATAATAATGCTATTATATAAGTCTTTCTCCCTATTAGTAGAAGCTATTAAAGTATACTAGTATTTGCTTAAACTACTAAGGCCTTTGCAATACTAAGACCTATCTCGTCGGATATTAATAGTAATGCTATAAGAAGAAGTGGTCGTTTTATAAAGAGAGTATTATCTAATAATAGTTCTCCTTATCCTTTAAAGAGAACTAAGGAAAACTAATACTTAGGTTAGTTCTATTTTAATTGTTTTTACAATTCTATAGCCTATTTGTTTATTTTGCTAGTTTCGTTTTCTAACTCTTAGGCCTGGCCTATAGGTG
>JAENRP010000473.1:3226-18544 GCA_024741835.1 Diplocarpon mali | reverse complement strand
AAAAACCGAGATGGATCTCATTACGCTCCAGTATCGCAAATCCAATGTCAATCTTCCCTACGAAAAGACAGTCATTCCCAACGATAAACGCCATTATCATAAAGGACGCGGCGCCTCCGATTCCCAGGCCCAACCGAGAATCTTCTCCTTGGCATCTGTCTCTCTCTCAATCTGCGCTTCATCTCCTCCTCCTCCCTCTCCGCCAACTCCCATCTCGCGATACGGTCTCTGTCTTCCAGTCTCCTCCTCATCTCGCTCTCCCCAAAAATCGCCCTCTCCTCCGCAAGTAATCTCTCATCTCTAATCTTCAGCCCGCTCATCCTGCCCTGCAGTGCCTGGCTATGCTCCACCGCGGGCCGCAGATACTGCCTCTCCCTCAACGGCAGCGGCGGGATCGGGACAGCGGGTCTTCGTCTGATCTCCTCATCCTGCTCGCGGATTCTCTGCTCGCGACGCTGTTCGCGCTCAGCTTCGAGTAGTCTGCGCTCGAGCTCTTCGGCTGCGGCTGCGGTTTCGGCCTCGGCTGCCGCTTCAGCTTCGCGACGTGCCCGCAAGTCGAACGACGTGTGCGATGTGGACGGCGACTCCCACTGCACCGAGGCTCTCCTATCCCGGGCCTCATTCCTACTCATAGACTCGGACTGCGCGCGACTCGTAGCCGGGCGCTCGCTGACGACGGCCCCATTAGATGGGACGCGTGGGTGTCGGAACAAGGGCCGCTCGTCAACGATGACGGGCCGTCCGCGTTCGTGGGGCGTTGCGTGCTCGATGATGTACGGCGGGAGAGCGGGCGAGGACGGCGCAGTGAAAGCGCGGAATGTTTGGGGAGGGGTTCTGGGGGTTGGGGGTGAGTCGACGATGATGATGCGTTCTTTTCGGTGGGTGCGTGTCGGGTGCCGAGGGGGCAGTTCGCTACGCCGTTGGGAGGATTGGCGACGGTGAAGACGCCCGTCTTCCGAGGAGTATTCTCCGGAGTTTCTGTGGCGCGAGCCACCTGGTGAGCGAGGTGGTGTGTGGGGAAAGGTGCGTTGGTGGGTGGTGAGTATGTACTCTGTTGTCGGCTCGCCGAATTGAATCGTTCTGGCAGGGTTCTCGAGAGTTAAGATCTTCTGGCAGGGTTGGCCGGGTGTTCCGTACTGGCAGAAGGTGGTTTGTCGGAAGGTAATCTCCTTGCCGTCTGGGAAGCGGTCGACGTAAGCGTTGGTGACACACATCGTGGTGGTGGAAACCTATATATGGCCTCGGGGGCTGTTGTTTGTGGGTGTGCTGGTTGTGCCGAGACGGAGTCGGTCTTGCTACCTGTGGGATGTTTCTTTTCTGGTGCGAGCGGTGGCCCGGAGGATCTCTGGAAGGTTGTAGCCTGCTGAGTGTGGAGGAGCTCTTCGTGCAAAGGGCTCTTTCGCTGGGTGTCAGTCTCCGAAGTCAGGGACGAATAGTAGTCGCACTTTTGGTTCGATCCGGTGGACTAGAGACATGGAGACGACGACATGTATAGCAGATGCCGTGTCCTTGCGTGTTGGGAAGGGGTGATGTACTGATCGGAATGGATGGAGGCGTGGTCAGAAGTCGCAAGGCCTCGACAGGGTAACTTCAAGTCTTTGTCTGGGGGGAGACCGTATGATGGATGTACTGTAGGGCAGCAGCACGGCTGTCAACAAAACAACCGAGGCGTGAACAGCCGAGTGGATTTGGCGGGGAGCGAGGAGAGAAGAACGAATAGGATAAGGGGGCAAGAGGGAGCCTGGATGAATCGGGATGCAGCAGGGACTTTATATGGTGACCTGGGCGCGCGGGAGAGCAAGATGTGGTGTCTTTTCCCCTTGATTGATTCCATCATTCATTCATTCATGCTATTGCTGCTGTCTTGTATCTTTGGAGTTAGTCAGGCAGTCATCCGGCCACAGCCAGGCAGACGGGTCGATGGCTGTCGGTCATCAGGTTAGCTCGGGGTATTTTTACGTGGGTGTGGAGATGGATGTGCTTGGCCCCCATGCCCGTTCTGTGTCCAGAAGGGGTCTGGTGTAACTGATCCCCCTGCCCATGCCCGTCTGTGTCTGACCTCAGCCACTCTCGTTGAGAATCTCCTCTCGGCCTGCCTCTTGTCGGTTGTCTTTTTCCCCTTCTCATTCTCCTCCTCAGAAAATCCCGTGCATGTGGTGCGAGGCTGAGCGGCCTGGGTAGGTCTGGTAGCCGTGGACTTTTTTTTTGGCTGTGATGGGAACGCGGACTGTAGGTCGGCAGGTCGGGACTGTGCTTGGGAGATGGGAGTCACTGGTGCTACGCTCCCCGTGCTGTGCTTGCGATGCTATGCCATGCTGACATGTCGAGTCGAGGGGCGCCGGTGGCACAGCATATATACTGCTGCTGCTGCCTTGGCCTGGCCGGGCTCGCGAGCATGCTCGAACGATTGTGTAGAGGTAGTAGGTAGGGAGGTAGTAGGTAGGGAGGTAGGGAGGTAGGGAGGTAGGGAGGTAGGGAGGTAGTAGGTAGGGAGGTACGTAATGTCTCCGGTCTCTGAGAAATCCATCGCACCCAACAGCTGTTGGAAGGAGCCATCTCATACCTAGTTACTACTCTGCTAGTATATAAAGGAGTTGCGGTTTGACCTATCCTAATTGGGTTTAGCGTATTTCTATATAAGTAGCTTTAGAGTTGCTCCTTAGCTCTTCTTCTTTAATTCAATCAATTCTATTCCTTTAATAGAACTTCAATAGGTTATGAGCCCTAAGCTATTACTACGCTATATCTTATACAATATTGCCTATTATTATATACTCTTCTATTTAATTAATTGCACTACCTTTGTTGTATAACGCGCCTTGCGTTACTACTGCGTATAGCTAGCGTTACCTATATATAGCGGCAGGTGTACCGTTATCTGAAGTAAAACCTAGATATCTATAGCTAATATAACTACCTTATCGTTTTCATTTAAGCTTGACCCTAACTCGCTTTTAAAGCTTACCGCCCGCGGCGATAATTATATAAAATGGCGACTAGCCTAGACTGTCGCTTTTTAGTATATAAGCCTTTGGCCTATCGTTTCCAGTAAGAAGCCTAGACCTGCTACTGTCGCTAGTAAAGGCATACTAGCAGTTGAAGCGCTTATCGATATATAAGAAGCGGATGATAATAAGGCAATAGTTATACTACTATTATTAGTGCATAATGACCTTACTATATCTATCGCGTCTTATAATACTTTACTATAAGCTTAGAAATATCTTAATAGCCGCTTCGACCGAGATATAGGTAACACCTCGATTATGCTATTCCAGTCACTCACTAACCTTCGCTATATAGATGGCGATAACCTAAGGACCTACCTCGACGAATTTCACTAATGCTAGACACAGATATCCAAACGCTATACTGCGTTAATACAATCCGTAGCTAAGGCTATAAGGCTTATCTTCGAATCCGACAAGGTCAAAGGCTTATTCTTCCTCGCAACTCTATCAGATACAATAGACTATATTATCAATAACTTAAGTAGTTGCGATATTATTAAGTTCGTCGATATCGAGCTAAAGATCCTAGATATCTCTAATAAGCACTCCCTTATAATTGAAACGTCTACTACCGCCTACGCTGTACGATCCGCCCGCAGCGTACGACAGTTATAAACTGCACTATCAATACCGCTAAGAACGGTAGAATGTTTATAGTACCGCAAGTACAATCTTACCTTTGTTAGATATATATACACTAACTGCAACAAACTCCGAAAACATAAGAAGCAGTAGCAGAGGAGAACGCTAGCGTTATCGTTATCTGCGCCGAATCCTAAGGGACGTGGCGCCAAACGCTAAAAGGCGAATAACGCATTAGCTAGTAACGCCGATAAATCCGCTAGCGACTCTAACAATAGCGGTACTAAGGTGATCGCTCTTTCTGCATACTACCGCACTATACGCGAAATAACTAGCGCAACTATTGATCTAATAAGTCTATTACTAGAGCGCGTTACACTAGTAGGAACCTTTAACCAAAATAGCAAAAGATCCTATATTAAAGAAGTAAGTGCCTACGCTGCCATCTGACGGCCCTTAGCTATTATAACTAACGACCCTACCTACTAGCTGCTTGATACCAGTGCCTTACGGCATATAACTAGCTACGCAGATGATTTTATATCTCTATCACTTAAGACAGGTACTATTACTATAACTAGAGGAATCAAGCTACTTATAAAGGGCATTAGACTTATTAGATTACGCTATAGGATGCCGGACGGGTCTACTAAGATCATTAAGCTAACTAATACCCTTTACTCTAATAAGTTGTATAAGACCCGGCTGTTTTTATAGAGCTATATCCGCTACCGCGGTTTTGAACTCTATAGCAAAGGTAATAACATCTACCTTATATGCGATAGTACAAATATAATTTAGGTACGCTATACAAACGGCATTATACAAATACAGCTTAACGAACGCCTTTCACCTTCCGAATAAGCATATGCGACTAGGAACTTCATATTATACACTGAGTTTTACTACGCTATTAATCACCTCTAGGTTATAAAGCTAGAACGAGCATATAAAGACGGCGCAAATATACTACCTTAGCTAAAGGACTTCTACTGCGAAATATACGAACTCTTTAAATCTATATACCGTTAACCCGCACTATCTATACTAATAGTAACATAGCCGCCTAAGCCTCTTAAGGTTATATACTTTGATCTATCTAGTAAGTTCTCCTATGCTAGTATAGGCGGCGCAAGATACTTTATAAGTTTTATATGCTAGGCTACCTACCACTTATAGGTTCGATTCTTAAAGCGCAAGTCTAAAGCCCTATAAGCAATTCGCAACTTTATTATATATATTAATATATAATTTGGCCAATGCATTACGCTAGCTAATATTATACTTATTAAGCGAATTAAAACGGATAACAATAGTGAGTATATTGCTACTGCAAAGGATTTTAAACAATTGGGAATTATATATAATATAGTACCACCTTACTACTACCAACTCAATAGTATATTAGAAAGATAGAATCGGGCTATTATAGAAATCTCCTACGCAATAATTCACACTGACTACCTCCTATTCTTATAAGCAAAAGCAGTTCAGACCGCGAATTTCTTAAAAAATATTACTCCTTACTCTACGCTTGGCCGAACGCCGTATAAAGCTCTACTCGGCGAAAAACCGTCTATTAAACACCTTTACCCTTTTGGCACAAAGGTCTATATGTATATTCCTACTAAAGCTCGGGCCGCAGGCTCTAAGCTACTATATCGCGCAGAAGAGGGTATTTTTATCAAATACAGACGCAATACTAAGATATCTTACGTCTATATACCTTTGCGCTATATTATCCTCGAATCGCGCAATATCCGATTTCAACTATTCTTAATTGCTTATGCAATACCGTCCTTCTAGCTACTAGTAGAAAATGATATTCTTCTAGCTAAACCTATATTTAAACTTAGCGATAGTCGCCCAATTAAGGCTTAAGCGCTTATAAGGGATATAGCAACTCTAAACACCCCTTAAGAATAAACCCTGCTATCGTTCCCTTTAATCGACACATTAGCTAGTACAAATAGAGACACCAACTTATAGCTATTGCCACTTAGCGATCCTAGTTATATACCGCGCGCGATATCTAACCAGCCCTTAATAACGCGGTATACGCTAGTAAAAATAGTAATCATACAGTTAGGTCGTATATCTAAGCTATTATAAAAGAAGAAGGACTTAAAGGCAGCATCTGCGATATTCGCCCTACTATTAGTCGACGAACTAGCGCATGCGTTCTATAATATTAGCAAGGCCGAAATCGACGATAAGATTCCTCGCATATATATTAAAGCTATAAATAAGATGAACGCTTCCCTATAGCTGCCACCTATCTACCGCAAGGTATAGGCTTATATTAATAATAGCACTTAAGAGGTAGAATACAACCTACTAACAAACGCTAAGCTAGTAGGTATACGCTAGGTTTTCAATATCAAGCGCAATAAGTCCAGCAAGGTTGTAAAACGCAAAGCCCAATTAGTTACATAAGGCTTCTTATAATAACCTAGTATTAACTTTGATAATATATACTCCTTAATCGTTTGATATAATAGCTTACAGTTTATTATACTTATCGCACTTACTTAAGAATAGGATATGCGTTAAATGGACTTTAATACTACGTACCTTAATAGCGAACTTAACTATATAATATACGCCTACGCCCTACTAGGCATACTAATAAATAGCGCGATAGTAATACGTATTAGATAAGCACTATATAGGCTTAAGCAATCTAGCTGCGAATAGTATAGTATACTATTATAATAGCTTAAGGAATAAAACTTTATCTAAGCTACCTTCAATTCATATATCTTTATCTTACTTAACCTTATTCTAAGCATATATATTAATAATATCTTAATAGCTAGGACGACCTCTACAGTCTCTACTATAATTACGCTAATTAGCGCACGCTTCAAATTCCAGGATATAGGTAGACTTAAGCTTCTACTTAAGCTTAAGATTAATAATAGCCACTTTTATAGTACTCAACTGGTCCAGTTACACTAGCGCATATATATTACAACTATTCTATAATACTATAGCATAAGCGACTATAATAGGAGACTTATACCACTAGATCCAAACTCCTTTCTATTACGCTCCTTAGCAAATGAACCTATTGATCTCAAACGTTAGAAAACGTTCCAATCAATCGTTAGTTCAATTAACTTCCTTACAATTATCAGCCGCCTAGATCTATCCTATATAGTTAGCATACTCGGATCATATAACTTGAACCCGTTAGAACTACACTTGAAAATGGCATATTAGATATTGCGCTACATTTAAGCAACTTGAAATCTTAGCATCTATATAGTTAGCGCATTACCACCTTATCATCGACTAGCGCAACTCGCAAATGCGATCTAATTGGTTATATACTCTAACGCCTCATTCGGTTCAGATCTTAATAATTCTAAATCATTTTCAAGATATATACTAAAGATCAATAGTTATACTATCTTATAGTTATCTAAGCAGCAGTCTTGCGTTGCAAAGTCTACTTATAAAGCCGAGTATATAGCAGTATCATATGCCGCTAGCCACTTAATATAGGCTTATTAAGCGATTAGTAAACTTATTAGCAGCTCTACTACCTTACTAACAATTAGCGCGCATCTTATAATTAATAATAAACCTACTATCACATTAACTAAGGATCAACGGATAAGCAATCGCTCGAAGCATATTAACATTTACTACTATTTCGTTTGTAAACAATTCACTAATAGCAAGTATAACCTATCTTACGTTTCATTAGCAGAGAACCTAGCTGATATCTGCACCAAATCACTCTCTCGTCCTACACTCGTTCTCTTAAGAGACTAGATTTTTATAGCACCTAAAGCTAATAGACAACTACATACTTATCTAAAGGACTAGCAGTAGATATTCATATCTAAAGGACTATTAGAAGAAGCCATCTCACACCTAGTTACTACTCTACTAGTATATAAAGGAGTTGCGGTTTGACCTATCCCAATTAAGTTTAGCGTATTTCTATATAAGTAGCTTTAGAGTTGCTCCTTAGCTCTTCTTCTTCAATTCAATCAATTCTACTCCTTCAATAGAACTTCAATAACAGCGACGACAACCTCTTCTGCCCAGCGCAGCATGTCTTGTTCTGGAGAGTCGCCAGGGAGAGGGTTTGGAAGCGAGGTCAAGCGGAAGATGGGAAGATAGAGGGTCGAAAGAGGATGGGACCAGCGGATTTGATGCCTCTCGACGAAGGGGACGGGGAGGGAACGTGGCAGCAGATGACAATGTGGGAGTATGCGGAAGCTCGTGCCCTCACTACCACCATGAGCAGCAGCATCAACATCAACCTCAGCATCATCCCTCGACTAGGGACTTGACCCACGTGACCGTGCCCGTGCCCGTGACCATGCCACGGGTGAAACACCACACCACCACTTTCCCACGCCCGGCCCGGCACGTGTTCCCTTCGCCCCGTCCCTTCGGCTCACCTGTCCGGGGGTTTGGCATCTCCCATCATGTTTCCCTGCGACAGCAACCATCGCCATCAATCCCCGTTCAACCGCAGCACAGGCACAAGCACACACCGCAGATACAACAGCACTACACGCACGGCTCTCTCCCCGCCCCCCAGCGACGCGGCGTGGCGGCGGGAGAGCTTCAACTGTCAGCGGCAGCGTGAGGGTGCGATGTTTCACGAATCATGAGCCTCGACGCCACGGGCGGCTGTGCATCCAGCTCAGCATCCAGCTTATCCTCCGCCTGCTCATCCGGGGTCCAGGCTGTGCTGCTCCAAACAAGAATCTCACGACACTCTCGTCGCCGACGTGATGAGCTGCCTACGCTCGCCTTGCCTGCCAAACCGTCGCCGGCACAGCTCAGTTTCAGTTTCCGTCCAGCCCAGTCCGGTTCGCTCCACCTCCGCCATCCCACGGCCATCGCCACCGCCACAGCTCGTCCACGATGTTGCCGGTGTGCAGCGGTCCCCGTTGATCACGATGCCCGCGCCTGCGACCACCGCTGAAGTGACGAGGTCCGCGTGTACCCTTCGCCACATGAGACCGGCTGATGGCTGCCATCCGGGGCGTGTGTGAGGTCCCCACGGACCAAGATAGTAAATAGGAACGGCACACGCAGGTACCCATCCCGTCCCATCTGGATCTCCCGACACCCCAGGAACCTGCCTCCTTCTTCCCGAGGCTCGGATGTGTGGCCGAGTGATCATCTAGGCCTTCCGCAGGCCGAAACTGTGTCGCGTGCCCTCGACAGCTTCTTCGCTGCTGGCGAGTTAGGGGGAGGGATAGCTCTGTATCGATACGGGAGGGCTCGGGCAAGTCTCGAGTCTGCCTGGCGGCCTGTTTGGTTGGGGCTCGGTATCAACTGAAGAAAACCTAGGTGTCGTGAACTCCCCAGGTGTTAATCTACCATCCGCCGCCCACTTGATTACTCCTTACCAAGTCTTTCAAGGGCCGTGTCTCGTCATACATGGAGGGTCCTACCGCGGGCTACAGTAACCCCAGTCGTCCGGACATTGGGGGAACCTGGTCGAGCTGGAGCTGGGCCTTACAGTCAGCCCTACGGCTCCTACCTGGCATTCTTGGGATTCGGGATTTCCGGCTTCTGGACTTCTCATTCCATGCCTCTGTCTGTATTTCGCTATTGAAGAGAAGAGTCTGATTGCTCATGCCTCTCTCTCTCTCTCTCCATGGATGAGAGCTTGGTGATGTCCGGATTACATGAAGCAGGAGCTCACTTTTCACGCCAGCCTCCAAGGCCAGATCTACATTCTGTGCTTGCTTGGTCGGCAGGAACTTGACTCTGACCGATTCGCCTTCTTGCTCGTCTACTTTGGTTGCAAATCCGTCTTTGGTGGAGGCTCACAGCCACAAGTCCGACACAAGCTCAGGAAATTTCAATACTGGCCACTGGGGCATGCCAGCTGTGGGAGCTGCATCTGATACTTCAAAACTTGGAAGCTCACCGTTCTCCAGCTTATCAGGTGCTATGGAATGTGCATCGTTCCCAAAGCCTGAGCTCGTCTTGAATCACAACCTTTGGAACGCCCGTCACATGACTTTGAGTTCATGTGACCATCAGGGCTTCCGGGCATCATCCGCAACTAGAGAGCTAAGCTGGGAATCGAGGAGGCCCGAGGTACTGCCAAAGCTGTCAGTGTCTATCTACCGGGCTCGCTCAGCCCTCCAGATCGCAATGGAAGTTTTGCTTCTAGTTGCTACTCGTGTTCCACCACGCGTCTCGGCCTCTTTCTCGGACCCAAGTCGCTAGCTATCAGCCTCTTCGCTCTGTACGATGCTCTTATCCCCTCGCTAGAAGCTCCTCTGTTTTTGATATCTCTGTCTCTGGGCAATCATGGAGGATGTCTCTTGGAATAACATTGCCGCAGCTGTATCCCGTCTATTGGACGCAGGAAATACAGATGCAGAGATCATATCTGCATCGAGATGTACGGAGAGCTTTGATTGCACCGAGTGATTTCTGATTTACAAGCTTCGAGGACCTGGTACTGCCTTCCTTTCGCGGAAGACGGCGACGGTGGATTTGCAAGCCATGACTACACATGGTATAATTTACGCTCATATAACACCTCCCTTTCAACCGACCGCGCTCCAGCTAGAGTGCTTAGTAGTCTGGGTGTGTCGTGCAGAAGTAGATCACATTCAGACCCTCAAGTTTGACGGACACCTAAGCATCCACGAGCCACGATCTGGAAAAGCCCATTCACCGACACTCATTGCCAAATTCCCACTCCCTCTCACGCAACCCCGAGCTTGCGTACAGCCGGCTTGATGTACTTTCGGGCGATGAGGCGTGAATCTTTGAGGTGGTGATGACCTCTACAACTCCGGGGCCGACTCGCTGCAGCAGGGCCGTGCGGATAAACCTGCTGCACGGTAAACAAGTTGTGAGCTTGGGTCGCTGGGATAGATGGAGTCTCCGGACGGTGCTGTTGTCGCGTTACTCGGTGGTCGCCGGAGTACCGAGTCCTTGCGTGTGTGTCGGCAGTGCTGATGCAGGGTATCAGTCGGTGCTTGTCGTCTGAATTCCCGATTTCATGCCTTCCAGGTTTTGATGAGTTCGAACGTTTCGTGGGGAGCCATGACTTGGGACTGACGTTCAGAACACGGCCCCCGATCCGACGGTTTGAATCGGAGATATAACAGACTGAGTATTCCTCGGTCACATTGAACGGCTCGTGGAATCAGCTAGTCCTGGTATCACTCGAATCAACTCCCCCAAAGCTACCTACAATCCCAGATACTTGGTCCAATCAACTTCTGCGGCAGTCCCCCCGCAGCTCGGCACTAGAGTCTGGTATTCATGGCCGCATGCAAGGGATTCGAAGATCTGATAACAATGTCTCACGCACTCCTCTGGTATCTCGATAATGCATCCTTGCTTCATTCCATTAAAGCCAGATGTCTACATTCCACTGTCCATTTGACCATCTCAGCACCCCCCCTCCTCCACCACGCTGGAGTAGTGTACACTTGATCGCAAAATGGCTCCCCACGATGATTTCAAGACGGCACCTGTGGCCCTCTGGCTCCGGGGGCGATTCACAAACCTCCCTCGCGCCTCTCGGATGGTTCTGTTGCTCGCCTGTGCAGCAGTCATCCTGGTCTGCATGTACGGCACTCGCGAGATCACAGAGGTGCCACAGGAGCTCATGGAGCAGCACCTCGTCAAGGAACAAGGAGGCCTCTACCGGGTCCTCAAGGGGAGCGCACCCAGCGTGAACCTGGTGGTGGCTGCGACGACCAAGGAAGACTATTCTTGGACCAAGGACTTGAAGGTTCCCGGCATGGTCGTCGTCCCGTACATCGCAGACGACCTGAACGCGACGCACCATGCGCAGCAGAACAAGGGACACGAGGCGATGATGTACCACCAGTACTTTTACGACTTCTACGATGACCTGCCGGATATCTCGATCCTGATCCACTCCCAGCAGCTATCCTGGCACGTCGAGCAGTTGCTCGACCAGAGGTCCGTCTTTCCCCCCCCCCCCCTCCCCCAACACGCTGACTCACAGGAAGCCCAGCATGATCTTCTCCCTCAACCACCTCGATCTGCGCGAGGTGCAGCGCAGGCAGTTCCTCAACCTGCGCGTGACCTGGGGCATAGGCTGCAGCACCAACACGATCAACACCACGCGCGTCAACGAGGAGTCCGGCGGCACCCCCGAGCAGAAGGAGATGCAGGAGGCCTTCCGCGCGAACTTCAACCTCTACGACGTGCCCGAGATCCTGGCCACGCCGTGCTGCTCCCAGATCGCAGTCACGCGCGAGGCGATCCGCCGCGTGCCGCGGAAGCAGTACGAGCACCACATCAACTGGCTGCTCACGACCGGCCTCGAGGACAGCATCTCGGGCCGGACGTGGGAGCACATGTGGCAGTACCTCTTCCTGGGCAAGGCGATCGACTGCCCGCTGGAGCACCGCGCGTATTGCCGCCTGTACCACATCTGCTTCGGCGGGCGCGAGGAGTACGACGAGTGGATCGAGCTCAACCAGGGCCGGCAGAAGCTCGAGGAGGAGCTGAGGAAGGTCAAGGGCGAGGACGGCGACGGCAAGGAGCCCGAGAAGGTCGAGGAGCAGAAGAAGCTGACGGAGACGGAGGAGAAGACCAAGCAGAAGTCGCGCGAGTGGCTGGAGAGCGAGCTGAAGAGCGTGAGCGAGGCCATCCGGGTCCGGCGGGAGGTCGCGGTCGTGCGGGGCGCTGTCGAGGCGAACCGGGTGGCAGAGGGGGAGTCCCTGTACGGGGACGAGGCGGAGCCGGGGGTCGAGGTCAAGATCTTCCCGCAGACGGTGTTGAGTGCCAGGGGTCGCAGCACGGCTGTGCCCTGAAGTGGGCGGGATCTTTCTTGCCGAGCGGTCGGGTGGGTTTATGCCGGACCGGCGGCGCGCTGTCGTGTGTACATAGGCGTTTGACATGAGCGTGGGCGGAGGAAAGATTCAGATACCATGCAAAACTGCTCGGATGCTCCAGCTGTCTCTTGACTTGGGACGCGGAGTGAGGACCCGCGGGCAACATCACGCATAGAAGTGTAGTATAGGGACCTCACCTAGCCTACGCACCTGACATGACAGTCGAGCATACCCAGCAGCCTCACGGTCAGCATGGCCGACTCGCCGCCCGCCCGGTTGCATTTCCACGTCCTCCGCACCGGCCCTACCCAGGGCGGTCGCAGGAGGGACTGAGGCTCCATGCTGTGTGAACTTTTCTATAGGGCGGCGGCGTAGGGGTAGGATATAGTATAGAGGATGGTGTAGGATGGTATAGAGGATGGTAGAAGATAGTATAGAAGATAGTATAAAGGATGGTAGAAGATGGTAGAGGATAGTAGAGGATAGTATAGAAGATGGTATGGAAAATGGTATAGAAAATAGTATAGAGGATGGTATAGAGGATGGTATAGAGGATGGTATAGAGGATGGTATAGAGGATGGTATAGAGGATGGTATAGAGGATGGTATAGAGGATGGTATAGAGGATGGTATAGAGGATAGTATAAAGGATAGTATAGAAGATAGTATAGAGGATGGTAGAGGATAGTATAGAAGATAGTATAGAAGATGGTATGGAAAATGGTATAGAGGATGGTATAGAGGATAGTATAAAGGATAGTATAGAAGATAGTATGGAAAATGGTATAGAGAATAGTATAGAGGATGGTATAGAAGAGAGTATAGAGAATAGTATAAAGGATGGTATAGAGGATGGTATAGAGGATGGTATAGAGGATGGTATAGAGGATGGTATAGAAGATGGTATAGAAGATGGTACGCAGATTCCCATATAAACGCTTATCCCCTTTATTCCTAGGATCATCTTATAGTAATATATCACACGCGATTAGAAGGGTTTCAGATAGACTTTACAAGGCCGCATAGCCTAAGGACCTCAGTAGTATATTTGTACTAGGCTAAGAGGAATACAAGAGGGAGGGTATTCAGCGGTATAAAGATACTATCTCAGCCCTATATAGAAGAGGGAAAGACTTGACAGACTTTACAACATATGCATTTCTGACTTATTCTACTCGACTTTATTCACGTGAATATTAATACTAGTATAGAACCTATAATAGATCAAGCGAATGGATTAATATAGATCAACATGGATACAGGCAACTAGACGCGTCTAGACGCATCCAGTCGCGTCTAAGAGAGGCCACTCTTAATCAACAGCTTAAAAAAGGGGAAAAGGGAAGACTACAAGGAAGGCAGAGCAATGATAAGCGAGACACCGCCTGCTCGCACCTTGCCTGATAGGCCTGCTACCTGGCTTATTGCGAGTCGCAGGAGGCTCCTGCGTGCTGCGTAGCAGACGGTTGCGTTGAGGGTTGGCGAGGTAGGCTAACCCACTCTAGCCTTCCGTAGCCAGCGCTGGCTAAGCAGAGGGAGTCTGTCTATCTATCTATTGATCTAATAGGTTGGGATTACACTTGGGGGTTATGCGTATAAGTAATGCGCCTTGAAGGGGTAGGTTATATTCAAGGTATTATAAAGCTAGTCTCGTTAAGTTGTCTTGGCAAGCGAGAAGTCAATATATAAAGCTATAAAGCTATACTACTACGCATTAAGTACCTCTTAGGTTATATAAGTATTATATAACTAATATTCTAATATAATCCAATCCAACTTAACCTAAACTAAGGAAGTCTACCCACCCATCTATCTACCCATCTACCTACCTACCTACCTACCCACCCACCCATCTACCAAGCCAACAACACACTTAACAACCACACGCATAAATAAAACACCTTAAACACACAAGTAATATCCAAAGTCTTCCAACTACAAAGCCACTCTCTCCCAACCATCCTAGCAAGCGAAAAGTACATACACAAAGCTATACTACGCATCAAGTACCTCCGAGGTTAGATGACTATCCTATGGCCGGTCTTCCAACACTTTCTCTTCCCACACTTTCCATTCCAACACTTTCTATTCCAATCCATTCCAATCCATTCCAATCCAACCCCCCCCCAACCAAGAAGCCAGCCGAAACCCCGCGTCCCGCGCGCACTGCAAGCGCCGTACCGACCCTCCGCCGCGCCGGGAGAGCCCAGAGGAGAGAAGAGGAGAGCGGAGAGCGAGCTGCGGGATCCGCGCCGGCCCGGCCTGGCCCTTGGACGCGGACAGACGCCTCTTGGACCTGGGAGGCTCTGCATACTTGGAATACGTATGGGGGTGCGTGTGCGTGTTCCTTAGCAGACTCCCTCGAATCCGAGTTGTGGTCGGGATCCGGCGTACGTCCTGTAGAGGCAGAAAACCGGCCGTTCGGATGGGTGCCATGTGTCCCTCCCCTGTCGCGGCACGTCACAGCAACAAGACACCAGAGAAGGACAAGCAAGCATGCTGCCCTCTCCTCACCCATACTCTAGTTCGGTTGGAGCCCTCCTGCCACCGACCCGTGCGCGGTGTCCTGGACCCGGCATTCAGGCCATCCGCAGAAATCAGTCACGAGCATCCCAGATGCGTCACGGGCGAATCACGTCCAGCAGGAGCGGGAATCCAGAGTAACATCACCGACCGTCTCGCATTCATGGCTCTTCCCTTCTGGATCCTCGACTAATACAAACGCAGGCAGGCGGGAAATCATAGAGACAAGCCCCCAAGACCGTCACCCGTGAGATCTTGAGACACCGGCCATAGCACCCCATCGTATGCGGTCAGCCCCTTTGAGATCCCCTCCCTCCTGCCCATTCCATACCAGGCCTCCAAAACCCCCTGGCTCGTATGTAGCCGTGGGATGTTGGCGGGCT
>JAENRP010000472.1:0-26995 GCA_024741835.1 Diplocarpon mali | reverse complement strand
AGTATAGTAATACTAATTATATAGTATATATAATTAATAAATCTTATTTATTTAAAGGCCTGCTTATTAAAATAAAAAGGCGCTTTATTAAAGTTGGTAATAGAAGGTTATATATAAACTCGATAGGTATAGTAGAGATGAATGTTATTAGTATTTCTTTCCTTTTATAAAATATTCTCCTTATGCCTAGCTTAAGTATTAATCTCTTATTTAATTGTAAGATTTATATAAAGTTGAATTATATAAGAGTTTTTAATAATTAATTTATGTGGTACGGTCGGCTGGAGGGCCTTCATTAGGTCGCTTAGGAGGCTCGCTGATATGGATAAAGATGATTAATTGTATTATTATCTAGTATATATATAGTAAGGAGACTTCGGAAAGAAAAAGGCGAGTCTATAATTAAGCAGAGTTATATAGAGGGTCTTTAGAATAAGTAGAGACTTCGCCTATTTTATATAATATACCCTTTAGTTAGGCGATACTCTTAGAATCGCTTAACTATATAAATAAAATAAAGGAAAGAATAGCAGTTATAAAGAAAAGAGGCTCTATCTTATATGCCGCCCTTTTAAAGGTTATTCCTTTTAAAATAAGAAGGGTTACTATAGGTAATAAGCGCGCTTAGGAATCTTTGCAATTCTATACTAGTGCTTTATTAGGCTTCCTTTAGAATATTTCTATCGCAAAGGTTCTCTTTCCCTTCTTTTAAAAATAACCCTCCTTTATTATTTAAAAATATCGTCTTTATACTAATAATTTTTAAATATAGAAGGAACTCCTATTTATTATAGCCCTGGCCGCCCTTGTAAAGTAAGACCCTTAGAGTCCTTATACCTTATATTATACTGACTTTGCGCTAAGTTGCTGGCGCTCTTACGGAAGTTGCAACCTTGGCGCGGTCCTCTTAGCGCCTGCTAGGTAATAAGCTGCTACTACTGTCGCCCTTGCTGCCGCCGCTGCTCCTGCTGCCGCCGCCGCTACCTAAGAGCCCTGCCCCTACTATGCGCCGTATGCCTAAGCCTATAATAGAGCGCAATAATACGTGCGTGCATTATATTATATATAAGAGTACTAGCAATCTCGATTATCGGTGCTTTAATAGCACCTTTGGTACGCGTTGCATTTATTATATAATATTAAGCAATAGCTGCTAGTAGGCCAGCGGACCTCTCCTTGCCTTTTAAAAGGCTATTATATCGGCCTATGCCTGCGGCGCCTTTAAAGAGGAGGTGGCGCTATTACTTAATATAATAAAGGGCGCGCTTTAGAGCTTTTATAGTACGTTTTATTAAGTCTTATTAAGTTCTAGGCTGATTTTGAAAGATAGGAGCAATCGGACCCTAGTGCTAGAAGGGCCTACTACTCCTGCGAGTAGTAGTATCGCTGCCTCTTTTGCTTTTAGCATACTATTCCTATTCGCTTCTAGCCCTTTTGGCTTAGACCTATTTGCCCCTGTTATCGCCGCCGCCGCTCTTGTCCCCTTTGCCTCTGCTATTGCAGCTGCTGCTATAGTCTCTCCCTTCGTCTTCCTAGCCCTTATCGCCGCCGCGCCTATCCTTACCCTTGCCGCCTTCGCCGCACCTCCCGCCTTCGCCCCTGCTGTCGCTAGTATATTCGCCGGTAGGCCTTTGGCTAAGGGAGTGCTAGTAGGCCTCTCTTAAGAGGAGATCTATGCGGAGCTTTTGGCTATAGTATCCTAGCTCCTGGCCCTAGCTAAGAGAATCTAAGAGAGGGTCGCGCCTTATAATAGCAGCTTAGGAATATTACCTACTCTATATTTTTAAAAAAGGAAAGCTTTTATAGTACACTTTATAAAAGAAAATAAATAAATATGACTATAATAGAGTAGGAGCTTATAAGTATAAGTCTTTTAATAATAAGTAACTACTTGCTAGCAAATGCGAGTTGCTAAATGATTATTTAAAAGCTCTAAAGGTTTAATAAATAAATAAAGCTTTTAAACTTCTAGCGGTTTAGGTTTTTAATAAGCTTATTTGTATATATTTTCTTAATAAGAAGGTAGATTATTTAAAAGCTTCCTCTTTAGTACTTTTAATAGATCTATATATTGCTAATTTCGATATATTAAAGGCTTATCTTAATCTTCTTATTCTTTATAATAATTAGCTGAATCGTTTATTAGTTATTGCAATATATATTCTATTTAAAGAGGGAGTTTATGCGAATCTCTTTAAAAAGGCATTTTATAGCTATTATCTCCTTTGTAGTAGAAACTATACTATAGAGTTCTACTTTAGTAAAGGAGAGTGTAATAGTCGCTTAGCGATTCGCTTTTTAAATAATCGGTCCTTTAAATAAAAAGAAGACGTATCTTTAAGAGGATCTGCAGGTCTTTTAATTATCTTTAAAAGAAGCATCTAAAGACGCAACCAATTAGTATTCCTTAGCTTTAAAGATATAGGTAATTCTTAAGAAGCGTATGCTATATAAGTATTAAAGCGTCTAGTCCGCGGCTAAAAGGTACTTAAAGCTTAGATTAATTAGAAAGAAAGACAGTTAGAAGACTACGAACGCAATATCTAGGTGTATTATAATTGCTATATAAAGAATAGAGCCTATTTTCTCTTAATACTCTTTTACCTTTTCTAAGGAAGCTTGCCTTAAGTTCTTAATAAACTCCTTCTTTAGTAGTAGAGTACTAGGTACTCTTCTTATATTAGCTTTAAACTTTTGAGCGATCTTCTTAATATAAGTATTATAAACTAAGGAGATCCTCTTTACCTTCTTATCTTAAATAATCCTTACTTTAAAGAACTAAGAGATATCTCTTATAATAGTAAGCTTATATGCCCTCTTTAAGTCTTTAATTAAATAAGTCGCCCGATCTAGGTTTAAGGCCTTATATAACACTTGAATATCATTGATATAAAACGCTATAAAAATTATACGATCCTTTATTATGAAAATATAAGGCTCTTCGCTTAGTAGCTTGAGTTAAAGGCCCTTGAGCGTTTTTGCAAAGTTCCTATACTATAGCGCTAAAGAGTCTTTTAGCCTATAGAGCGCGCGGTCCAGTTCTACTATTATACTAAGGCACTTGAAGCCATTTAATAGGAAGTATATAATTAAAGCACTCCTTAGGTCTTTAAAAGCGTTGACAAATGCGTTAATAATATCGAACTGCTTTACTTCTATATTAAAGTATATGGTAAGTGCTATTAGTACTTTAAAAGACCTTACTATAAGTATAGTTGCGTAAGTTAAGAAAATTAAAGCTTTATCTTAAAGATCCCCTTATATAATTAGCTATAATCGGCACTTTAAAAGCTCGCTAGAGCTATTGACCTTATAAGTAAAAACCCATTTTAATAGTATTAGCAAGGGCTTTAAGTAATCCCTTTATACGATTCTCTAATAACTTTGAGATTTTAAATTCCTAATCTCCTAATGCCCTCTTTTCTTAAATCGTTTACTAAAAGGGTACTTCTTTAAGTCTAGCCATCCTTTTAAAGGCTTTAGTAAAGAGCCTTAATACTATAGGCAGTTAAGAGACTGCGCTCTATCCTTTGCCTAATTATTAACTGCAGCTTTAATAATTATATAAACTATCAAATAGTCCTTCCTATCCTCCCTTATCTATTTATTTACTTAAAAGGTCGATATAAACTCCTATATATATAAGGAGTAGGGTAAATCAATATTACTTTAAAAGAGTATATACTTTAAAGTAATAACGTACACTTTTAAAGTCTCCTATTGCTTAACGCTTAAGCATCTTATCCTCTTTTGCTTAAGAAGAGGGAGTTCCTCCTTGCGCTTTTCTTTATAAGTCTCCTCTTCTATTTTTATTATTACTAGAGGTTCCTTTAAAAGTCTAAGTGGCTCTATCTCCTAAGCCTATAGTCTTTAAGCTAGTATTACAACTTAAGATATTATATTATTAGGGCCTGCTCCTTTTACTAGGTCGCTTCTTATAAGACTATTAGAGCTTCTCCTAGATCTTGGCAGTAGTGCTTCTAGCCTTTTACCAGAGTTTACTAAGGCCTACCTTTATAATTAAAGACTCTATCTTAAAGCCCTTAAGCTATCTCTATTCTTATATAGAATAGCGGCTAAAGATCTGCTAATCGCCTTATAGAACTCGTCTTTAAAGACTCCTTTAAAGTCTTCTATAGTTCCTTCTTCAGTAGGGCCTTTATGTTACGACTGGCTCTCGAGCGTACAGTGGGGCGAGAATCGAACGCTGACTGTATTACCTCAAGAGGTACGCTATGTAATTAAGAAGAAAAGATGAAAAAGAAGAGAGAGTCTTTAGTAGAACTCCTTTAAAATAAGTATAAGTGCTTCACTAGCGCGCATATGATCCAGCTACCTTACTACCTTAGCGTGCACCTAACTTTGATATATAATAGATATATGATATAACTATGTATAACTGTATATATAAATCGTATACGTAATGCGGCCGTAATACTACCCCCCCCCTTTAAAAAACTGCGCTTGCGCAGTTATATCTATAGGCGTATTATCCTCTAGGTCCCTATAATCGTCGACTCTATTATTATATGACTTAAGCTAGCTTAATAACGCCCTCAGTAGCCCCTTAGCTTAAGGGTTCTTTAGATGGAAATCTCAAATAGTATACGGCACTATTATAGCGTCCGAGCATAGATACTATTTAAGGTCTTTATTAGCTCCTTTCTACTTAATCTAATATTTAAGCTTCTTAGCTCAAATACGAGATTTAATTATTTCTTCTATCTCCTACTCCTCTTATTCTAATAGTACTTTAATTAAAGCAGGAGGTTCCTAAGCTTGGCCTAGTAAGGGATTGGGAATATATTTTCATAGTAAGTAAGAGTAGAATATAGGATAGATCGAATAGAGCGAATCATGCAATTGTACCTTCTAGCTTTCTCCTAGCTTTTCTAGTACTTTTATTAAGCTATACCACTTATCGAAGAGCTTTCGGCTCAGCCGGTCTAGTTTCCAATTCTTAATACTAATTAGTATATTATCTCCTATAGTCTAATCAACTGGCCAGCAGTAGAGATCTGCAAGCTATTTCATTTTAGCTTATTATACTTAAAGAGATGACTAGGCGAATTAGACTACTTTTTAAGCTCTAGTAGCTATATAAAGCGCCGTTTTATAATTTACTCTTTCAATTACTATCTATAAAGGCTCTAGGTTAATTAAATTCCAAGAGGAGCGAGCCTTATAGCTGTTTAGCACTTGGAAAGGGGAAATTTGCCCTAGGGATTTATAAGGCAAGGTCAATTAAGCAATATCTATCAAAGGCAAGAGACGACTCTAATTGTTTTAGTAGTATAAGTAGAACAGCTTAAGGCGTTATTTTAAGTATTAGTTTATAATCTCAGTTTAGCTATCGATATTAGGGTTATAAGCTATAGTTAGCTTGACCTTTATACTTAGTATTCAATAGAGCTCTTTTTAAAAGGTAAAGACGAATTAAGCGCCTTTATTTAATAGAATCGAATCGGGTATACCGAAATGGCGTATCTAGTGAATTAAAAATAACTTTATAAGGCCTTTCGCGTCAACCGTCTTATAGTATAGGATCGATACTACCTTCTTTAATAATCGGTCTATTATTATTAATGCAAAGTTGTAGCCGAGTTCATTAAGTAAGAGCTTTATAAAATCTATAGTTAAGTATTAGTATACTCATTTGGGAATTGGCAAAGGGTAAAGGAAACCTGGGGTCTTATTATAATAAGCTTTTATTCTTAAATAATAATAGTTCTAGATGTAAGTGCCGATATCGCTACTAAGGCTTTTCTAGTAGTATTTTCTTTCTATTAGAAGCCTTGTTTTCCCGATTCTAGCGTATGCGACGCAAGGTTGCTTATATATATAACGAATTAGGGCTATTTGCAGTTCGGGAGGTTAAGATAGTATAATAAGTCTACCTTAGAAGAAGAGTTTGCCTTAGCTGAGTTTATAATCAAGGCTGTGGCTTTGCGCCTTGTCTTGGAACTTCTATAGCTTAAGGGAGGTCTTATTAGCTTAAATGACTTTGTCGATAACGTAGTAGTTCGCTACATTATACTCGACCTTAGACATTAGGTCGGCAGGTGCTTCTATTAGTGCGATTGGCACAATCGTCACTTGTAGGCTAGGCCTAGGAGTGGAATCGTTTCTAGTAGCAAGTACTTCTATAGAGAGCTTATCATTAGGCAAGAGCTGCTAGTGGCGTAAAGCTCATTTCTTAGCCTTAAGAGGGGTTAGCTCCTGATCTTGATAGGAGAGTGTATTAGCTAGCGTATTTATTATACTTATTTAGTATATGATAAGGAAGTTGAAATTAGCAAAGAACTCCGCTTAGCGAGCCTATTAGGCTATTAAGTCCTTAGTTGTTATAAAGTATTTAAGGGCTTTATGATCTATATATATATATATGGTTTTCTAGGCCTTAAGTAGCTCTGCCTTATATTAGTAGAACGATTTAAAAATCGCTAGGAGCTCCTTATTATAAATAGGGTAGTTTAGCTCGGCGTTATTTATAGTCTTCGAAAAGTACCCGATTAGGTGGTAGTTATCGTCTTCCTAGAGTTAGGAGAGTACGCTAGCGACTACGCTATCAGAGGCGTTAATCTTAAGCCTTATCTGCTTCTAAGGGTAATAGTAGCATAAGATCGGGGTTATTTAAAGGCTTAAGCGCAAAGCTTTTTAAGCTTCTTTATAAGCGTTATTAAAATTAAAAGGGACGTTTCCTATAAGAGCTATTAAAGGTCGGCAGATATAACTATAGCCTTTAATAAACCTTTAATAGAAGTTATAAAACCCTAGGAAACTCTATATACTATATATATTCTTAGCGTATTTTTACTTTTAAATAACTAAGACCTTATTAAGGTCTACCTTAATTCTGTAAACTCTAATAATAAACCCTAGGAACTTAGTCTTAGTAACTCTAAACTCGCTTTTCTTAATATCTACTTAAAGGCTATAGCATTAGAGAATTCTTAAGATCTTCTTAATATAAATCTTATAGTTAAGGGAGTTTTTTAAATAGATTAGAATATTATTTAAGTAGGTAAAGCAGAAATTGTTAAAGTAGTTAAGGAGAATATTATTAATAAACCTTTAAAAGGTAGTAGGCCTATTTGTTAGTCCGAATAGTAAAACCTTGTATTTATAGGTCCTATAATACATGCAGAATGTAGTTAGGTCCTTAGCATTAGCTAATATACAGATATGGTAGAAAGCTTATTATATATCGATTTTTATAAAAACATAAGCTTTCGATATATATACTATTATCTTATCGATAAGGGGAATCGGGTAAGGGTCTTTCTTTATTAAGGCATTCAGTTTCCGGTAATTGACGCATAGATATAAGAAGCTATTAGCTTTTCTAATAAAAAGGATTAGGGCTGCCTAAGGGAAACTCAAAGCTTTAATAAATCCTTTGTATAGGTTCTTAAGAATATAGCTCTTGACCTTTAAGAGCTATTTGTTAATAAAGCGGCAAAGGGGCTCGATTATTAAGTTATTCTCGCTTATTAGCTCGATTTTATAATCTACCCCTAGCCTGGGTTTCGGCAGCTAATCGGAGGCCTAGCAATTGAAAACATTCTTAAATTCAATATACTAAGGTAGGAGCTTCTAATCTATTAGCTTGTCGTTGCTCTTATACTTAGCTTATAGTGCCGAACTAAGACTAAAGGAGCTAATTTCAGCTTGCCTAGCCGATTCTTAGCGATTGATTTCTTAATCTAGATTATAAATAGAGCTTATAAATATAAACTCTTTAAGCGCTAGTTCTTAAGTTTATATAGCTCTTTTTACTTTAGTTATAAAGTAGTAGTAGAGAGCGCTAATTACTAAGGCTAAGATTAAGCTAATTTGGTAAGCTATCTTCTAAGGATCGTTTCTCTTTATTAAGAGAGGGAGCAAAGGGTCTAGTACTCTTAGCAAGGCCTTCTTTATATAGTTCAGATCTCTTTTTAAGTCTTTAAAGAAACTACTATTCCTAAGTTTGCAAAAGGCCATTTATAGGCCAGGACTAAAAGTGGAATTCAAGTTTGCAGTTTTCACTCGCAGGCTAGGACTAGGAGTAGAATTCGAGTTATTACTTACTAGTACTAAGAGCTAGGCTTAGGCCATTCTTAAGTCTTTATCCTTAACGTCTATTATAGCTGCTCGATAATTGATGTCTTACTAGGCTATTAGAGGTTTAGTTGGCCGCAAGAGATCGATTAATATGCATTAATTAAAGTAGGAGATAATAGGCATATCCTTAAGCTAGGAGATACTATTTTTCCCCTTTCCGTAGGATTATTTAAGGTCATAGTCCTTTAGGAACTTCCTATTAATTAAAACGTCAGTTGCTTTTAAGCTTATAATTAAGAAAGGGAAGTTTATTTATCGCCTATCGATTATAAAGGTAAGTAAAATGGCAAATCGAATAGTTTCTCCCTTAAAGCTATTATAGCTAATAGGGGTAATTGGTTTAGGCAGTTTAATAAATTTCACCCTAAGTCTTTAAAAGAGCTAATATACTAAAGACGTCTTAATAATACTAAAAATATTAGCTCTACTATTAATATAGGCAACTGTTTTAATAAATGATCTATTTTAAGCTAGTTCTATAAGAATTAAGAACTGGCGGCCGCCTATTAATAAGTAGGAATCAAAATCTAAGTCTTTTTATAAATTATAAACTATATTATAGTAAGAGTCTTTACTATAGCTTAGCAGTTTCTTAATAATAGGTCGTTTTCTATTTCAACTTTAGCTATTATAAACTCGCCTTGCTTCTTTAGCTTAAGGCAGTCTATCGCATAGTGACCAAGGGCTTTGCAATTATAGCAAAGACTAGACGACAGCTTTAGGCTGGTAGACCTTTCTCAATAGGCCGCTAGCAAAGGGGAACGAGTACGGGGAGCTAGGGAAGTAGCTATAGCTATAGGTCTTTATAACTCCCTTTTTAGTATGCCAAGGACGCGGTCCTTCGAAGGGGAGAATGCAATAGCAAAGGTAACTCATCAAGCGCTATAGGCCTCTTCTTACTTAATATTATAAGCCTTGCGGTTCGCAATAGCTAAGAACTCATTTAAAGTAGTATAATTATTATTTATTTTATACTTCTTTACTTAAAGGTCGTTCTTTAAAGCTAAGGAGACCTTTTTATAAATATTATCAAATTAGTAAGATTAATCGATTTTACTAGCTATAGTAAGAGTAACGAACTTAGATTGGAACTTATTATATAATATTAAACCTATAGTTAGCCTATTATATTTAAGCTTAGTAGATTAAATATAATTATAGTTAAAGAACCTTTAATCTAAGACCCTAAGGATATTAGTAGTATATATAAACTTATTAGTAAAGATAGGATTTATATATTATAAGATTAAGTTTTAAGCTTTACCTATTATATACTTAAAGTAGGTAGTAATTTAGTCCTCTTTTAAAGTAAAGTTGCTTAAGTACTTTTAAATAAATACCTTTATAGCTATCTTTTAAGCGTTATAGGTAATTTCGCCTTAGTGGTTGCTAAAATAGGTTTAAAGGTACTTAATTTGATAAGAGTCGACGGCTAGGATTAAAAGTCAGATAATTAAGAGGTAGTAGTCTAAGGGAGGCAATAAGTCGGCGGTAAGGGACTGAGTGTTTTAAAGGCTAGCACTTAGGAAAGAAGGGGCAGTAGTATTATTTTAAAGAGCAGCGGCTATAGCAGCGCTAATAAGGTTCGCGATTTCGGCCTATTAAGTAGTTGAAAAGAGAGGGGCAGATATAGTAAAGGTAGACGTCGGTTCTTCCTTAACTTTAATTAATAAAAGAAGAGTATTTCGAAAATCTACTTGCAGTTTAGGCCTAAGAGTAAAATCGATATTAAGGGAGGTTTCTTCTTAAGTAGGCTTAAAAGGAGGAATATCTCTAGGACTAGGGTTGGTAGTAAGGCCTGTAGAACTAGTGGCAGTAAGGCCTAGTAATAGGGGTGCGGTTAACCTTTTACTTCTCTTAAGTGGTATAAGATTAGAGGTCATAAGTACTAACTCTCTCTATATTATCTGGTTTAATCTAAAGGGACCTAATGCTAAATAGTGACCTATTTAAAAGGGGGAAGATTAATATAGGCAGAGCTATATACATTCTTAAAGCCTTTTAATAGAATATATATTAAGGTATTAAAGGTTTATAGATCTTAAGAAAGAAGGTTTTACTTCAGGATCATGTCTCTTTACTAATTAGGAGTTGCAATAAGGTTGTCTAAGGGTGCAATGCAAATCTAGGGAAGTAGGGTCCGAGGATCCAAAGCTTATCACTTTACTAAAGTTGACCTAGTCTCTAATGGTATATATAGGTATAGGTCTCCTAGTTTCGTACCTAAGTATTTTAAAGGAAGGAGTAAGGGGCTTTGAAGAGTATAAGGAGCTTCGAAGAGTATAAGGAGAGTTGTCGACAAGTATAGGTCGATAGGGAGTATAAAGAAGGTCGATGACTTATTCGCAAGGAGGGTTTTTTAAAGAGTCGAGTTATATTTAAGGGTTTTAAAGGAGTGAGAGGCTTCAAAGAGTAAAGGAGAGTTATCGATAAGTATAGGTAGATATAGTATAAAGTGTTTATAAGAGAGGGAGAGAGTTAAAAAGAGAAAAGTTATTATACTGCTCTAGGCAGCAGCCTACGCTAGCGAAGCGAGAGCATAGTGAATAATTTTTTTTTTCGAATTGAAATTAAAGGTGAATCTCTATTTGCAAAATAGAGTATATAAGGGGTCGAAAAAACAAGCTGATCTTATATTCGAAGGTTGTTATTCAGCTTTCTCTAAAAACTAGATCAGTAGAATCTAAGCGCTATATACAAGTTGCTTAAGGTAGTTTGTAGTAGGAGAATCGAGATCGAGTTGCTTAAGGCAATTCGAAGTGATAATTCTAAAAGGGGTAGATATTAAGCTTTTTAGCAAAGGTTAAGTGATCTTTTCTTATATTACAACTAGCTCTCGAGTATATAGTAGGGCGAGAATCGAACGCTAACTATATTACCTTAAGAGGTACGCTATATAATTGAGAAGAAAAGATGAAAAAGAAGAGAGAGTCTTTAGTAGAACTCCTTTAGAATAAGTACAAGTGCTTCACTAGCGCGCACATGATCCAGCCACCTTGCTACCTTAGCGTGCACCTGACTTCGACATATAATAGACACGTAATATAACCGTGCACAACCGTGCACATGAATCGTGCACGTGATGCGGCCGTAACACTTTATAAGGAATTATCACCCCTAAGCTCTGGTCGCCATTTGCCTTCTTAAAGACTGGCGAAGTGGCTTCTAATTCGCTTGCTTCCACCCTTGAGTTTCCAAGCAGGTCTCTCGGATTTGGATTTAAGTTAAGGCCTTTTATATTATTAGTTAAAGGCTATAAAGTAGCGTTAGTCTATAATATAGGCTCTTCTTATATAGCGGCTTCTTCTGCAGCGATTGCGTTCGGCCTTGCGATAAGCTCTAATTCCTTGAAAATGCCTTTGAACTTAGCGTTCTAAGCTCCCTCTCCTTCTCTAATTAATTAAAAGGTCGTCTTAAGTTCCTA
Source organism: Diplocarpon mali (assembly GCA_024741835.1). NCBI lineage: Eukaryota > Fungi > Ascomycota > Leotiomycetes > Helotiales > Drepanopezizaceae > Diplocarpon > Diplocarpon mali. Next base: position 15,468 of record JAENRP010000472.1, on the reverse strand, counting down.
GTGCGATATAGGATTTGCGCGCTTAGCTTTTAGACTATAGAAGAGAGACTTATCGAATTCGATATTATAAGTTATTATTACTTACTAGAGTATAGGAACCTAGATTCTATAAATCTTAAAGGTAATATATCTAATTAAATAACCTAGGTACCCTTATAGTTTAATTTTAAAAGTTCGGCGGTCCCTCCTTGCCTTCCTCTCTCTAATTAAAGGGTATACGCAAGCACTATATGCATAAATGCAACTCTAATCGGGCTTTAAGCTTGCTATTATCTGCTTAATAAGTAGCAGCTTATAGAATTGAAAATACTACTTAAACCAATTATAAAGAGCCTTATTTAATAAGATCATCTTCTTCCTAGCGAGTAAGGAGATATTATAAAGGTATATAGCAGCCTTTATAACCTTTAGCCAAAGGCTTGCTAGAAGCCTGGCGTAGATCCTCATTTTAATAGAGCGTTTAATTAACTCCCTTCCTACTCGCTTTGCGCCTTTATTAGGTTGATATATATAAGTAGGAGTAAGCTTTAAATCGATTCCCTCCTCTTTTACCTATCTTTGGTACTTTATAAGAGAGTCTTCCTTTAAGGAGATTATTAAAGTATTATTATCTTATCTAATCTTGCAAATTGAAAGCCTATATTAGCGTTTTACCTACGCTTTAAAGGCCTAAAGGACCTTTATAATTATATCTCTGCCCTTTGATCTTAATAGGAATGTCTAAAGTATACTACTATACTTGTCCTTAATTAAAAGAACTTATAAATAACTATTATATAAGTTGTTTAAAAAGTTAAAGAGATTTTAGAAGATCCTAAAGAAGGGCTTTAAAGATCGGTTCTTAAAGGTAGCGCGAGAAATAACTTGCTTAATAGACGCTATTGCGCATATAGGGCACTCTAGCCTCTGTATTCCCTTAATCTTTACTCCCTTAGCGCACTTGACTAGCACTTAGAGAGCCTCTGCGCCTAGGTAGCCAGCGCGAAGGTACTAAGTATACGCGTTATTATCCTACACCTTAGTAGGTATATAGCTAGACTAGAACCTATTATAAAGCGTCGTCTTAGCTATAAGGAATGCTATTAAGGCAGAGAAGTTATATTAAAGCATATTTAGGAGATCTAAATAGTTAATAGGCTTATATTTAAAGAAAATGAGATTATAGCAATGCTTTAATTAAGCTCGCTTTATAGAATCTTTAATACTCTTAGAGCGTAAAGTAAGGTCTACTCTAGAGTATTAAAAACCCTTATCTATAAAAAGCCTCTTTAAGATAATATTAATAGTAAACTCTTCTATAATAGCAATATTGCAAAGCGTTATCCCTATAGGAGAGCCGTTATACTATAGAAGAGAGTCCGCCATATATCTATTACCTTTCCTAATAATTAGGAGTCTCAAGGTACTTGCTTCAATATATTGCTATAAGTCGCCAGAAGGCTTAAAGGTGCTTGCGATAAGTAAATCCTTTAAATTAATAATATAAGTGGCCGCGCAATTGTTAAAGAGCGTACTTAAAGAGAGCGGGTAGCATTCTAGCTTAAAGAGGTAGTAGATATTAAACGATTCTTTAAAAGCGTCGAAGGCAAAGGGATCTATTACTATAAAGACTAGTAAGTTCTTCCTTTTATTACCTAAACCGTCCTCCTTAAAGGCTAAAGCCTTTCCTTTGAATTTATCAATCGCTATTATCGTAATATCATTCTCCTTAAGCTATACTTAAAGACCTTTGAATTAGTCTCTTGCATTTAATGCCTTTTGTATTTATAGGACCTCCTTTTGCAAGGAGAGTACCTTTATATTTTCCTTACGCCTATCTATAGTATATAATAGTTTCTAATAGTCCTAGGGCTTCTAATAGTGATTTTTAAAGCCTTTATAAGGGCACTTAGGCCTAATCTCCCTTTTAAAGCTTATGGAGCGATTTCAGAAGCTGCTCGCTAGAGCCTGCGAAGGGGTCTTAGCATTTAGGAGAGACTCTTAAGTAGCAAAAACTACTAGCCCTTTATTATCAATTGCTCTATTGGATTTAATGCCTACTAAGGCACAGCTCAACTGCATTAAGTCGTACTTATATAAGGTTCCTATTTACTTATTAGTAATAATTTCCTCCTTTAAGCGAGTCGCTTAAATCGGATTGATCTTTACTATAACTAAGTCTAAAAAGTCAGTAACTCTTAGTCTCCCTTTAATCTTAGGAAGACTGTATTATTCTACTAGGCAGTACGCCTCCTACTACTCCTAGATCTACTGCTAAGTATTAGTTCTCCTAGTTTTGCCTTAGCATAGTATATCGCGGTATTAAAGCCTTATCTAAGACTAAATAGCCTTATTAAAAGGCGTAATATCACGCTTTAAAATAGATACTAGGCCTTAGAGTAAGAGTTGCTAATTTACTAAATTGGTATGCGGGTCGTTAGCAATAGTTCCACTTATAGGAGTATCTCTATCAGGTATTAAGGAAGAGAGCTTCTCAGCTTGGATTTGTACTTAAGCTATCGCAGAAGCTAAAAGCGTTCTATCAATAGTCTTAAAGACCTATTCTAAGAGTAGCTTATAGTATTTGCGTTAGGTCTTTTAAGTTTCCTTGCATATATAGTGCTCCTTTATTAGGATTTTATATTCATCCTTAATATCCTTATAAAAAGCCTATAGAAGAGGAGCCTTTGACAGATCTCCTAGGAGAAAGCGGGCGTAAATCTATTCGGATAGAGTCGCTATATACTCTTTATACAACCTTGCGTATACTATGCAAAGGTTAGCCGTTTCCAGTTCCTTAAGCTCTTATATAAAGGGAGCTTAAGGCTCAGTCTCTATAATTGACTTAAATAAGAGTCTTAGATCGGCAAAAATAATAATATTATAAAGCTTAGCGAAGAATATATATTTATTAAACTACTTTACTTAAGAGGTAGAAGTATTAAAGCAAGGCTTAAAGATACTTAAAGAGTTAGATATATTAAATAGAGTCTAATAAAAAAGGTTGGATATATAAATAAGGTTTATAAATAAGGTTCGATCGGAAAATGGAGATTTGTTAATTAAAAATAAAGGTCCTTTAAGTTATTATAAATACTTAAAAAGTCGGTCAGGAGCTCGAAGGGCCCTTTAGCCGATTGCATGCGAAGAGAAAGCATATTAAAGTGCTTATAAGGCTTATAACTATAGTGCGGTCGGCTGGAGGGCCTTTATTAGGTCGCTTAAGAGGCTTGCTAATATAGATAAAGATGATTGATTGTATTATTATCTAATATATATATAGTAAGGAGACTTTAGAAAGAAAAGGGAGAGTCTATAACTAAGCAGAGTCACGTGGAGGGTCTCCAGAATAAGTAGAGACTCCGCCCATTCTGCACAACAATTTATATAGTTTATAAATAATAATTATAAAGTGATCTTTAAGGCTAAAATCAAAGATGGACTTTATATTATTTTAAAAGTATTAAGATAGGTGATACAGCCATTACTCCGATGTATTATTATATGACCCTACTGCTTAATCAGTAGGATATTGATACGTATATAGCTATAGGGAAGAAAGGGGTAACCTTCCTTCCTTAACTCTTACTAATATATCGACTATCGACCTTTAGAAGCCTCCTTTACCTATTGCGCTAACTTACTTAAGCTTAATAGGTTATAAGCCCTAGATAGACCGATAATAGATTATTAACTTCCCTTAGAAAGCACTTACGCCGCAACTATTAGTAGGAAGTTAAACGAGACTTATAGTAAAAGGCGAGCAATCGGCGAATAGGAGGTATAATTCCCTATTTAGCCAACTTATATTGCAAGAGGTATGATTCCTTACTCTATAACCCTTTGGTACTACAAAAGGTGTGATTCTTTGCTTTACTGTATTTTATAAGAGGTATGATTCCTTGCGTTATAGCTAAAAAAAAAAAAAAAAAAAAAACCCTTTTCGATAAGAGGACTTCCTCCCTATTTAATACTTCTATAATACCTGCTATTTAATCATTTCAACTTTTCGATAGGAGGAATGCCCTCAACTATTTAATTTATTTGATTTTTAAATGCAATTCTATTTGAAATAGCAATAGCTTCCGATTCCGACCGAAATACCAGACCTAAAGACCTCCAACTCTCTTAAAAGAATAAGCAATAATAGTTCGACAATTTAGAGCTTTACTTTAAGAGCAAAGGCATCGAAATAGCAATTTAAAAGACACTTATTAAATATATAAGAATAGCCCCTTATACTCCTTCTACCGATTCGTCTACTTCTACTTCAATAGCTAATACAACTACTAAGGATTTGCTAAATATATTAAATAAGCTTAGCCTAAGAGCCTTAATAGATAATAACTAAGAATCCCAAAGGCAGATTTTAAATATAGAAAAGGAAAAGGAGTATAAGCTGGCCTTAGCTAAATGTAAGCTTAAGATCAATAAAGGTTTAAATAATAAAGATTAAGATTTTATTTAAGTTTATAATAATACAAAGATAAGATAGGATACTTTAAAGGCAAAATACTCTTAGATAACTACCCTTAACACCTAGCATCTGCTATAGCAGATCACTTCATTTTAATATAAAAAAGATAAAGATAGTAAGAATATAGATATAAATATAGACTTTACCTAATTTATACTATATAAAGCAAAGAGGAGAGTAAGAGCTATAGATCCTAGGATAGCTATAACTTTTAGGAAAACTTAGCTTTTTAGTTTCCTATTCAATAGCCTTCCTCTTAAGTTTGCTATTATAAAATAATCTCTTCTTATCTAACCTAACCTTAAGATCTATAAGAAGATCAACCTCCTTTAAACTATTAAGTAAGACTTTAAAGGATGCTCTAAATCGGCAAATGCTGCATTATAAGGCAATAATAAGCTTAAGAAGAGGAAGGAGCGCGGAATAAGCCCTTAAGCTTATTAAAGATGCTACTTCTATAATAGTACTTATAATATTACTAATTATAAAGTTAGAAGGCAATTAATCAATATAATTGCTAGCTTTAATATTAAAAAGCAATCAAAGCAAAAGTTAAGAAGTAAACTACCCTTATCCTATTAAAGGCTATAACTACTAAGGAAAGGCAAAGGAAAAGGCTATTTAGCTAAAACTTTAGCAAATACCTTTAATAATAATAGTAGGTTATTTAAACCTAAATCCACTTCTGATAATTCAAATGATAATTATAATAAAGATGCTTATATTTTAAAAGCCGATCTTTATAAGATCCTTAAATCCAATTGGTATAATAATATTAATTATATAGTATATATAATTAGTAAATCCTATCTATTTAAAGGCCTACTTATTAAAATAAAAAGGCGCTCTATTAAGGTTAGTAGTAAAAGGTTATATATAGACTTAATAAGTATAGTAGAGATGAATATCGCTAGCGTTTCTTTCCTTTTGTAAAATATTCTCCTTATGCCTAACTTAGGCATTAATCTTTTATTTAGCCGCAAGATCTATATAGAATTAAATTATATAAGAGTTTTTAATAATCAATTTATATAGTTTATAAATAACGATTATAAAGTGATCTTTAAAGCTAAAATCAAAGATAGACTTTATATTATCTTAAAGGTAATATTATAGAAATTGACTCCTAGGCCAGACCTATAAATAGGTTCTTTTAAGGAAAGTGCACTCTTTACCCTAATATAATTAAGTAAGGATAGGGAGAATAGATGGTCTTTTAAGCTAGGATCATAAGTAAAATTTACGAAAATGACTCTTAAGCTAAAACTATAGGTAGATTATAAGGTATCTTTAAAGATAACTCTTAAGCTAGGATTATAAGTGAATTTAATAGAAATGACTCTTAAGCTAAGACCGCAAGTAGATTTTGCAAATTTGCTAATAATAACTCTTAGGCTAGGATTATAAGTAAAATTTGTAAAAATGACTCTTAGGCTAAGATTGCAAATGAAACTCGCGAATTTATCAAAGACGACTCTTAAGCCGGGACCGTAAGTAGATCTTGCCATTTTTAAGAAATCGACTCTTAAGCCAAGACTGTAAGTAGATCTTGCGGTTTTATTAAAAACAACTCTTAAGCTAGGCTTGCAATTGGAAAATAGCAAAACCTTAAACTGCTATTACTAATCCTTTTTAGCCGCTAATGATAAAGTATCAACTAATAATAAGCTATTAAAGCTATTAAAAGCTAAAAGCCTATTAAAGTATTAGCTAATATATAGAAGATTCGCATATTTAAGGCTAAAGAAATTAAGGGGCCTATATAAGGTCTTAATCCTAAAACAGAAGATCTAAGTATTAAAGGATTACCTAATATACTAAATTTGCAAGCTAATAAAGCTTTAAAATCAAACGCAAACTAAGCTTAATCTATAGAAAGATTCAATACTAGCACTAATATCTATTAATACTATTAGACTATTTATAACCTTAATTAAAGGAAATAATTAGTTTTCTTAAATAGTAAATAATTCCACTTAATAAATATAGATTATTTGCATTAAGACCAAATCTAAGCTTATAGAAAAGCTAGAAACTTAAAAAGTAATAGAAGAACGCTAGACCTAATTAAAGCTAATAGCTATTAGGTCTAATAATATATTAAAGATTAAAGAAAAGCTTAATAAATAGGTAAAATAAGGAGTTTATTATAAACTAATTATAATATATAAAGGTTCCTACTAAGATAGCATTACTAAGCGAAGCATTTAGTAAGTAGAGACTGACTATTACGCTTTATTATAAAATGCTAACCTGCTATTAGAATTCTAGGACCTTGCAGTTAAAGTAGATATATATTTGTAAAATAAAATAAGTAGTAGACTAATAGTTAAAAGCACCCGAATATTACTATATAAGGCATATTTTAAATAGAAACTAAGCTTAAATCATATCTATATCTTTAAAAGCGTCTGCTACTCCTATATTAGCCTAAAGTCCTAGCCCGTAGGTATAAAGAGTAAGAAGCTAATAGACTAAGGTAAAGAGTATATATTTATTAAGTATATTAAATAGATAATAAAGCAATAGATAGTATACGCGCTAGACCTAGGGTAAGTAATCATATCCTTAGTAGTTGAGTTTAATAAATCTTAAAATAAGAAGGAGCTATCCTTAAAGCTCTATATACCTAAAGATTCGCAAGGTATACTACTTAATAGTAATACTATTAAGCCGAACTAATAACCCCTCTCTTTAAGCTTAGGTATATTAAGTATACCTATTAATCGACGACCTACTAGTTGCCTAAAGGCCGAATAGACTATTCCTATCGTCTGCGAACTGCTTAAAGTATAGAATAACTTCGATATTATTATCCTTTTAATTAAAGCACTTATAGTAAAGGATATTCTTAAAACAAGTATAAGTAATAACAAGCCTCTACTATTAGAAAGCGGTTCCTTAAATGGCAAGCCTATAGAACCTATAGCTAAACCTACATCTTTAAAGAGGAATAGAGACCTAGAACCAGAAGATACCTTAGATAAACGAGAGTCTAAGCGTATCTAGGCTATAATAGCATATAGGATCTATAAGCTTGAACTTTAATAGAGCTTCGATAAAGATAATGCGTTCCTAGCTGCTAGAAGGGCAATAAAAATCTCTTTTCTAAAGATATATAATAAAGCTATTAATAACCTAGAGAATAGAGCAGTATAAAATAAGGCAATCTAAGAGGAGATAAGCTCTCTTATTATAAATGGTATATAAATAGAGGAACTAATGCTAAAGGATATGAACCTAGTATTAATAAAGTGGGTCTTTATAATTAAAATATATATAGATAGGACCTTAGAATATTATAAGGTAAGGCTTATAGCTAAGGGCTTTTCTTAATAGTATGAAGAAGACTACTTTAATATATTTGCATCGATAGTTTGTATAGATACCCTTTATATATTTATAGTAATAGTAGCTGCTAAGGACTTTGAATGCAAATAGTACAATATTAAAAATGCATTTACTAAAGCGATTATAAAGGAATGGATTTTTCTCTCTTAACCTAATAGTATTCCTATATACGCTAGCCACTCTTTTTGTATATTCTATAGTATTTATAGGCTTAAATAATCAGCCTATAATTAGAACCTCTTATATAGCTTTACTTTAATAGAAATGGGATTTGTTTAAAGCTTAGCTAACCCTTATCTATTTACCTATATTAAGCGTAGAATTAAGTTGCTACTATATATTAATAATATTGCTATAGCTATAAAGATAATTACTCAATTGGATTAGTTCTTTATAATAATTCGAAAACGTTTTAATACTAAGGATCTAAAGGGAATTTATAAGATCCTTAGCATTTGCATTATAAGGAACTGCTTTACTTAAGAACTCTAGTTAGACTAAGAGTAGTATATTAAGAAGATCCTAGATTAAATAGGACTCTTTGCTTATACTTCTAACTTTAAGCTAAAGTATACTCTAATTAAAGGAAAGTATAATAAGTTAGAGCCTGCTAATGAAAATAAGCAAAGAGGAGATCTGAAAAAGTACTAATAGGATATTAGAGCAATTATGTATATTATAGTATATATAAGACTAGATATCGCCTTTATTATTAAGCAACTTAGTCAGAACTTAAAAGATCTGATAATTCGATATAAGAATGCAGTTAAGCGATTTAAAAGATACCTTCAATTGATAATTATATAAAAGGTGAGATATAGACTAATAGAATATATAAGTGTAAAGCTTAAGGTATATACCGATTCTAATTAGGTAAATATAAAAGGTTAGAAAAGTATATTTAGAAGCGTAGTAGTGCTATATAGCAGACTTATATTATAGGAAAGTAGGAAGTAGAAATTAGTAGCTATTATAAGTACTAAGGCCGAATATATATTAATATTATTAAATTGCAAGTAAGGATTATAGATCGCTTAAGTTTTAAAAGATATAGGTTTTACTAAATATATTAGATAAGATAGGAACTATATTAATCTTTAAGCAGATAATATAAAGGCAATTATACTTATAAAGAATCTATATTTATATAAGCGATCGAAATATATTAATATTACTTACTACTTTATCTGCGACCTTATTGCAAAGAATAAGTTATTAATTACCTATATCCTAATTGATTAAATAGTAGCAGATGGATTTATAAAGCTATTAAAGATAGTTGTAAAGTTTAAAGCGTTTAAAGATATACTAGGGTTATAAAAGATAGTAGGGGCTTAGTAAGCTTAAGGACGACTCCTAGGCCTGCCTTGCGAGTTAGGTTATATAGTCTTATAAAGGAAAGTTTTTCTTTAGATCGACTCCTAGGCCTAGATTGCGAGTTAAGTCATATGGTTTTATAAAGGAACGCTTTTAGGAAATTTGACTCCTAGTCCTACCTTGCAAGTAGGATTGGTGATTTTAATAGAGGTTGCTATTAATTGATTGTTTTTAATTTAAAGAGATACTTAAGAGTTGGATTAGTATAAAAGGATAGTTATTATTTTCCTAACTATAGGTTAATCGGAATAAGGTCTAAGTAAGGGTATTGAGATAGGTGATATAGCTATTACTCTAATGTATTATTATATGACCCTACTGCTTAGTTAATAGGATATTGATATATATATAGCTATAGGGAAGAAAGGGGTAACCTTCCTTCCTTAACTCTTACTAATATATCGACCATCGACCTTTAGAAGCCTCCTTTACCTACTGCGCCGACTTACTTAAGCTTAATAAAAAGTGATATTATAGAAATTGACTCTTAGGCTAGACTTATAAGTAGATTCCTTTAAGGAAAGTGCACTCTTTACCTTAATATAATTAAGTAAGGATAAGGAGAATAGATGGACTCTTAAGCTAGGATCGCAAGTAAAATTTGTAAAAATAACTCTTAAACCAGGATTATAAGTAGATTATAAGATATCTTTAAAGGTGACTCTTAAGCTAAAATCATAAGTGAATTTAATAGAAATAACTCTTAGGCTAAGACTATAAGTGGATTCTATAGATTTATTAATAATAACTCTTAAGCTAGGATTATAAGTGAAATTTGTAGAAATGACTCTTAGGCCAGGACTATAAGTAAAATTCGCGAATTTATTAAAGACGACTCTTAAGCTAGGACCGCGAGTAGATCTTACTATTTCTAGGAAAACGACTCTTAAGCCAAGCTTACAACTGGAAAATAGTAAAACCTTAAACTGCTATTACTAATCCTTTTTAGCTGCTAATAATAAAGTATTAACTAATAATAGGCTACTAAAGCTATTAAAAGCCGAAAGCCTATTAAGGTATTAGTTAATATATAAAAGATTTATATATCTAAGGCTAGAGAAATTGAAGGGCTTATATAAGGTCTTGACCTTTAAATAGAAGATCTAAGTACTAAAGGATCGCTTAATATGCCGAATTTATAAGCTAATAAAACTTCGAAATCAAACGCAAATTAAGCTTAATCTATAGAAAGATTCGATACTAGCGCTAATATCTATTAATACTATTAGACTATTTATAACCTTAATTAGAAGAAATAATTAGTTTTTTTAAATAGTAGATAATTCCACTTAGCAGATATAGACTATTTACGCTAAGACCAAATCTAAGCTTATAGAAAAGCTAGAAACTTAGAAAGTGATAAAGGAATGCTAGACCTAATTAAAGCTAATAGCTATTAGGTCTGATAATATATTAAATATTAAGGCAAAGCTTAATAAATAGGCAAAATAAGGAGTTTATTATAAACTAATTGTAATATATAAAGGTTCCTACTAGAATAGTATTACTAAGCGAAGCATCTAGTAAGTAGAGACTGACTATTGCGCTCTATTGCAAGATGCTGACCTACTACTAGAATTCTAGGACCTTGCGATTAAGGCAGACGCATATTTGCAAAATAGAATAGGTAGTAGACTATTGAGCTTAAGTGAGTCGGCGCAGTAGGTAAAGGAGGCTTCTAAAGGTCGATAATTGATATATTAGTAAGAGTTAAGGAAGGAAGGTTACCCCTTTCTTCCTTATAGCTATATATATATTAATATCCTACTAATTAAGTAGTAGGGTTATATAATAATATATTAGAGTAATAGCTATATTACCTATCTTAATATCCTTACTTAAACCTTACTTCGATTGACCTATAGTTAGGAAAATAATAATTATCCTTTTACGCTAATCTAACTCTTAAGTATCTCTTTAAATTAAAAACAATTAATTAATAGCAACTTTTATTAAAATCACTAATCCTATTTGCAAAGCGGGACTAGGAGTTAAATTTCCAAAAGCGTTCCTTTATAAGACTACGTGACTTAACTCGCGGTCTAGGCCTAGGAGTCAATTTAAAAACTTTCCTTTATAAGATTACGTAACCTAATTTGCAAAGCGGGCCTAGGAGTCGTCCTTAAGCCTGCTAAGTCCTTACTATCTTTTGCAACTTTAGTATATCTTTAAATACTTTAAACTTTATAACTATCTTTAATAGCTTTATAAATCTATCTACTACTATTTAATTAGTTAGGATATAGGTAATTAATAACTTATTCTTTATAATAAGGTTATAAATAAAGTAGTAAGTAATATTAATATATTTTAATTGCTTATATAAGTATAGATTCTTTATAAGTGCAATCGCCCTTATATTATCTGTTTAAAGATTAATATAGTTCCTATCTTATCTAATATATTTAGTAAAACCTATATCTTTTAAAACTTAAGCGATCTATAATCCTTACTTGCAATTTGATAATATTAATATATATTCGGCCTTAGTGCTTGCGGTAGCTATTAATTTCTACTTCCTACTTCCTTACAATATAGGTCTGCTATATAGTACTACTACGCTTTTAGATATACTTTTTTAACCTTTTATATTTGCCTAGTTGGAATTGGTATATACCTTAAGCTTTGCACTTATATATTTTATTAATCTATATCTTACCTTCTATATGATTATTGATCGAAGGTACCTTTTAAGTCGCTTAATTGCATTTTTATATTAAATTGTTAGATCCTTTAGGTTCTAACTAAGTTACTTAGTAATAAAGGCGATATCTAGTCTTATATATACTATAGTATATATAATCGCTTTAATATCCTATTAGTACTTTTTTAGATCTCCTCTTTGCTTATTTTTATTAGTAGGCTCTAACTTATTATACTTTCCTTTAATTGGAGTACGCTTTGGCTTAAAGTTAGGAGTATAAGCGGAAAGTCCTATTTAATCTAGGATCTTCTTAATATACTATTCTTAATCTAACTAAAGTTCTTAAGTAGAGCGGTTCCTTATGACGCAGATACTAAGGATCTTATAAATTCCCCTTAGATCCTTGGTATTAAAACGTTTTAAATTATTATAAAGAACCAATCTAATTAAGTGGTTATTTTCGCAGCTATAGTAATATTATTAATATATAATAGCAACTTGATTCTACGCTTAGTATAGGTAAATAGACAAAGGTTAATTAGGCTTTAAATAAATCCTATTTCTACTAGAGTAGAGCTATATAAGAGATTCTAATTATAGGCTGATTATTTAAGCCTATAGATACTATAAAGTATATAGAGAGAGTGGCTAGCGCGTATAGGAATACTATTAGGTTAGGAGAGAAAAATCCATTCCTTTATAGTTGCTTTAGTAAATGCATTTTTAATATTGTACTATTTGCATTTAAGGTCCTTAGCAGCTACTATTACTATAAATATGTAAAGGGTATCTATGCGAACTATTGGCACAAATATGTCGAAGTAGTCTTTTTTATACTATTAGGAAAAGCCCTTAGCTATAAGCCTTGCCTTATAACGTTCTAAGGTCCTATTTGCATATATCTTGATTATAAAGACCCACTTTATTAATACTAGGTTCATATCCTTTAGTGTTAGTTTCTCTATCTATATACTATTTGCAATAAAAGAGCTTATCTCCTTTTAGATTGCTTTACTTTATACTACTTTATTCTTTAGATTATTAATAGCTTTATTATATATCTTTGGAAAAGAGATTTTCATTATCTTCTTAATGGCTAGGAATGTATTATCTTTATTAAAGCTCTATTGAAGTTCGAACTTATAGATCCTATGCGCTATTATGGCTTAGATACGCTTAGACTCGCGTTTGTCTAAGGTGTCTTTTAATTCTAAGTCTTTATTCCTCTTTAAAGACGTAGGTTCAGCTATAGGTTCCATAGGCTTATTATCTAAGGAACTGCTTTCTAGTAGTAGAGGCTTATTATTACTTATACCTATTTTAGGAATATCCTTTACCTTAGGTGTTATACAGAAAATAGGCTAAATATGCTAGTACGCGCCCTAAGGTATGGATTCACATTTTGGCCAAGCGGTATTATATATAATAGTTATAAGCCCTATGAGCGCAGCGATAATTCTTTTCGCATTCCTCTTGCGCAAGGTTTAGCCGACGTTTCTTTCGCTTCGAAGTTCTACCAGTCGCCGATTTCCCAAATTCTCGGCAATGATTATACTCAGTTTCGACTGTATCGATAGAAGTTTCGATAGGTTTGAGTAAAAAGACGTCCGATGGCCGTCCGATATATGGCCGAAGGAGAAATTGCGGTCTTCCGGCCCTTCCGACCACCTATTTTCTACTGGCTTAGCGGTCTATGCGCTATATCTACGCTACTACAGACTAGGCTAGTACTTAGGCCGCCGGAAAAACTGTTCTTCCGACGACCTAGGGGGTGTGTTATGCAGAAAATAGGCTAAATATGCTAATACGCGCCCTAAGGTATGGATTCACATTTTGGCCGAGCGGTATTATGCACAACATTAGGTGCTTTAACTAAAGGGATGATAATATCGAAGTTATTTTATACTTTAGGCAATTCGCAGACAATAGGAATAGTTTATTCGGCCTTTAGGCGACTAATAGGTTATCGATCAGCGGGTACGCTTAATATACTTAAGCTTAAAGAGAGGGGTTATTAATTCGGCTTAATAGTATTACTATTAAGTAGTATACCTTACGAATCTCTAGGTATATAGAGCTTTAAGAATAGCTCCTCCTTATTTTAAGATTTATTAAACTCAACTATTAAGGATATAATTACTTGCCCTAGGTCTAGTATATATACTATCTATTGCTTTATTATCTATTTAATATACTTAATAAATATATACTCTTTACCTTAGTCTATTAGCTTCTTACTTTTTATACCTATAGGCTAGGACTTTAGGCTAATATAAGAGTAGCAAACGCTTTTAAAAACGCAGATATAGTTTAAGCTTAGTTTCTATTTAAAATATGCCTTATATAGTAATATTTAAGTACTATTGACTATTAGTCTACTACCTATTCTATTTCGTAGGTATACGTCTGCTTTAACCGCAAGGTCCTAGAATTCTAGTAATAAGTCAGCATCTTATAGTAAAGTACAATAGTTAGTCTCTGCTTATTAGATGCTTTGCTTAGCGATACTATTCTAATAGGAACCTTTATATATTATAATTAGTTTATAATAAACTCTTTATTTTATCTATTCGTTAAGCTTTACCTTAATCTTTAATGCGTTATTAAACCTAATAGCTATTAGCTTTAACTAGGTTTAGCGTTCTTCTATTACTTTCTAAGTTTCTAGCTTTCTTATAAGCTTAGATTTAGTCTTAGCGCAAATGGTCTATATCTATTAAGTAGAATTATCTACTATTTAAGAAAACTAATTATTTCCTTTAATTAAGGTTGTAAATAGTCTAATAGTATTAATAGATATTAGCGCTAGTATCAAATCTTTTTATAGACTAAGCTTAGTTCGCGTCCGATTTTAAAGTTTTATTAGCTTGCAAATTCGGCATATCAAGCGATCCTTTAGTACTTAAATCTTCTATTTTAAGGTCGAGACCTTATACAGGCCCTTTAATTTCTCTAGCCTTAGATATGCGAATCTTTTATATATTAGCTAATACCTTAATAGGCTTTCGGCTTCTAATAGCTTTAGTAGCTTATTATCAGTCGATACTTTATTATTAGCAGCTAAAAAGGACTAGTAATAGCAGTTTAAGGTTTTACCATTTTCCAATTGCAAGCCTAGCTTAAGAGTCGTTTTTAATAAAACCGCAAGATCTACTCGCAGTCCTAGCTTAAGAGTCGATTTCCTAGAAATAGCAAGATCTACTTATAGTCCTAGCTTAAGAGTTATTTCTGTAAATTTCATTTGCAATCTTAGCTTAAGAGTTATTATTAGCGAATTTATAGAATCTACTTACGATCCTAGCCTAAGAGTTATTTCTACTAAATTCACTTATAATCCTAGTTTAAGAGTTATCTTTAAAGATACCTTATAATCTACCTATAGTCCTAGCTTAAGAGTCATTTTCGCAAATTTTACTTATAATCCTAGCTTAAGAGTCTATCTATTCTCCCTATCCTCGCTTAATTATATTAAGGCAAAGAGTGCACTTTCCTTAAAGGAATCTACTTATAGATCTGGCCTAAGAGTCAATTTCTATAATATTACCTTTAAAATAATATAAAGTCTATCTTTGATTTTAGCTTTAAAGATCACTTTATAATTATTATTTATAAATTATATAAATTGATTATTAAAAACTCT
>JAENRP010000471.1:0-27179 GCA_024741835.1 Diplocarpon mali | reverse complement strand
AGTTAGGAATCAAGCCTCCTAAGTCTCCAAGTTCTTCAACAACTACTACTATTACTTACTACTCAATACTACCTTACTCTCTTTACCATATCGGCCAGCCCTCATATTTCACAATTACTAATAGCTTACGTACTATTGCAATATAAAGAGGTATATTGCTAACTATTACAACTGCCGATATTCATATAAACCTTAAGATAAGACGCTAGGACTCCTTAAACTACTGCCTATCCCCTTGCGTATATAGGACGACTTATCTATAGACTTCTATACTTTTAAATCAATTAGCAATAGCTGCGATACTATATTTATTATAATGGACCGACTCTTTAAGCGGTATATCTACCTATTAATAATAAAAAAGGCTACTGCGTAGACTGCCGCCTCCCTATTTTACTAATATATTTAAAGGTTTAAAAGGAGCCCTCTTACTATTACTAGCGACCGAGGACCTTAGTTCATCTCCGACTTTATAAATAAGTTATTAATACTAGCGTAAGTTAAGCTCTAGCTATCGACCTTTAAATATACTTAAATAGATAGATAGACTAAGATTATCAACTAGATAATCGATATACAACTACGCCCTTTTATTAATTACTTCTAAGACGATTAGGCCGATTTACTCCCTACTATAGACGCCGCCAGTACCGCTTGCCTGAATAAGTCAACTGGCCTCTCTCCTTCTATAGTCGATTATAACTATAAACCCTGCTTGGATTTTAATTAGACCGCCTATACTACTAAGCATTCGAATACTTAAAAGAAGCTAAATAAAGAAGAAGCGCAAATATAGGCTAAAAGAATCGATAAAGCAGTCCAATTTGCTTAAGAATCTATACTAGTAGCTTAAGAGAGACAATTTAAGTAAGCAAATAAAAAGCAACGCTAACCTAACTTCGGCCTAGGAGACCTGATATATATTATAAAGAGAGCTTAAAAAATAGACTGACCTTTTGATAAACTTAACTTCCCTATCGTTAGCCCCTTTAAAATCATCAGTCTAGTCTACTACTCCTATAAAGTAGACCTACCCCTATCCTATCAAATATATAATATCTTTTATACTAATAGACTAAGGAAAGCCGCTAATAACTCTTTACTTAAGTAGATCAACTTACTAATAAAACCTATTATTATCAATACCTATTTAAAATAGGAAGTCGACCAAATCTTAGCATTTGATATATAGTAAAAGTAATTCTATTATAAAGTTAGCTAGGTAGGATAGGATCCTAATAATCAATAGTATCCTATTAGCAACTTTAAAAACGCAGCTATACTATTTAAGAAGTTCTACTTTAACTACCCTAACGCCCTTAGGCCCTTAGCGAGATTATAGACCTAGTTAAAAGCCGCCTCTAAAGACGAACTCGACCTAGACCACTTATTAAATAATATCCTTAAGAATAAAGGTCATTATTAAATACGCTAGCGATAATAGTAAATGCCCTTATAACGATTCAACCCTAATAGAGGCTAGGAATAAAGTGCTAGACGCCGACGCACCTATTTAAAACGCATAATAAAGACTACCCTCCCTTTAAACTATTCTTATAATTCACCGCCTTACTATTTGCTATTTTTTACTATTCTATTCCTTTGTTTTTAATTCTACGCTAGTACTTTTGCCTAGATCTATTCCCTTATAAATACTTCTTCTCCCTACTACCTTTGCTTTGCTTTTACAAATTAATCAACTCGCTCTTCTAACCTACCGCCCTGCTACTATATACTATATTATTAAACTGAACTACTTAACAAATCCTTACTATAAGCGAACTAATAAACAACCCTTTTCATTCTAATAATAAAACCACTACTCCTACCAACCCCCTTGTAACGATACAGAACCACCGATGTGCGAGATCAAGTATAGTAGCAAGAAGTGGTGCAAAAGGCGTATTCTATAGGTCTAATACGAAAGAAACGAAGAAGTTAGAGAGCCCTTCCTATAGGAAAGCCCTTCTCCCTTATATATATAAGCAGCTTAAAGCTCTTTGCCCATTTATATAATATTATATAAGAATATCCTTTTATACCTTTAAGGTCGATTTGAAATAACCTTGCATCGAATTGAGATTGTAAAACCTTAAAACACCGTACTCTTAGGTAATTGCACTAGTTAAGGGTGCAGCTGTTATACTACCCCTCCCCTTTAAGAACGCTTGCTTATAAGCGTTAGTAGGTTATAACGATTTTTATATAGTAATGTACTTAGCGCATTATTATACAAACGGTACTATTTTATATTTGATTTAGCGCAAGTCGCGTTATATACTTAAATTTGTTTTTCCCCTTATAGGATCTTCCTTCCTTAGTATAATAATTATATATAATCGTATAGGTCCCTTACTCCTACTACTATAGCGTAGGGCTAATGTATAGTAGTAGAAACAATTACTATTACTACTACTAACTACTATAAGTAAGTTTACCCTAGTCTAGGGTCGAATCGTATCTAATACGCGTAGTGCCGATCCTTTTGCTATTAGGCGCCTTTGCAATAGCCTACTGCGTTTATTATTACTAGTACGTACGGCGTCTTATACGCGATATTGCGTACAAATGCGAGTTTGAATCGGAGCGTAGTAAGAAGTGCTACTAGTACTAGGAGTAAAAGGCGGAGTGCATCCTTATAAGTACTCCGAATCGAGTCCAAAGTTTTAATTACACTAATACTTATTTATAGCTTCCTTCCTATATCGGTAAGGAGTTCGCGGCGCTATCCGCAGCCCTTAAGGAGTAGCGGGGGGATGCTCCCTAGCAGTAAGAGGGAGATAATGAT
This sequence comes from Diplocarpon mali, assembly GCA_024741835.1. Lineage (NCBI taxonomy): Eukaryota > Fungi > Ascomycota > Leotiomycetes > Helotiales > Drepanopezizaceae > Diplocarpon > Diplocarpon mali. Next base: position 24,391 of record JAENRP010000471.1, on the reverse strand, counting down.
AATAATAAAGACGCGCGTGCGGTTTCGGTAGGAAACCGTAAGATGCTCTATTAAGAGGCAGTCCGGCGCGCTTGGATTCTTATCAACCTTCTACTAGTAGCTAGCGCAAAGGCTTTGACTAGCCGCTCTTAACTTAAGCGTGCTAGCCTTACGGAGCTCTGCTCTATAGCTAAGGCTATAGTAAGCTAGCTAAAGGGGATCTAGGCGATAATTGCTATAAGTTAAACTCAAATTAGTATTAAATTAATTGCTAACTTTCTAATAAAAGCGTAGCGACCTTATTAAGTCTTAGCTAATAAGGTTAAAGCAATCTAGCCGAATTATACTAGGCCTCTTAAGGTCTATTGCTATATTAGTAAAGTAGACTATTATAATAGTAGAGTCTCTTATAAGGAGAGGGGGGCTTATAGTAATAAGGGTAGCGTTAGGCGCAGTGGCTAATAGGGCGGCGCTAGCGGCGGTAAGAGGAGGTTAGGGTCGTTTTAAGCGGGGGCATAGATAGGAGCTGAGCTCTAGCTCTAGAATAGAGTTAAAGCTCGTCTCCTTAAGCGCAGAGGAAGAGGGGTTAGAGGAGTTGTAAAGGGAGGAGGCAGTAGGCCTAGTATTATTATTTTTCTATTTTTATTATTTTTCTCCTTTTTTTTTTATTTATATTTTTAAATTTATTTATCAACCTATTTTATATCTGGCCTATTATCCTTTAAGTAACTATAATCATCTATACCACTTTCTTAAGCCTTTAGCTAAGCTTATAGGTTCTAAGGTAGTCCTAGCTTTATAAGATTAGCCTAATAAAAGTCGCGAATCTTATATAAGGATTTTATAAAATTTAAAGCGCAATATTAACTTGAATTAGGGTTATAACTAGTCCATTTGACCTAGTACTTTAGGTTCCTTTGAAATAGGCGTATACTTAGTATCTTAGACACTTTATACTCTTCTTACTTAGCGATCTTTTCTATAGTAGATTAGTGTGATGGGGATTACGTAACTGGCGCCTTTGGCGCACGGACCCTATGGTTATAAGAGCTTCTTCTATAGCTTCTCTCCTCTTCTTCTAGATCAATCAACTACTATTATACAGCTATAGATACATACTCCTTACTAGCGCCCTACGCAAGGACGAGAAAACGCTATACAATATCTTCGATTTAAACGCGTCCTCAATTGATAAGAATAACTTAAGGTTTAAGCGCAGGGCTATATAATGCATCTATACAAATCGAAACTCAATAATGCGTCGATTCTACCTAGCGGCTATAGTTACTATTATACAAACGGCACTTATCTAACGTTCACTAGGGATAGATTACTATCAGTTGTATAGATCTACACTTTATAAAAGCAAATATCGGATTCAGCTCCCGGAGGGCCCTAAGAGATACATCTGCCTATCTGCTAACCCTAACTAGGCATAGGGCTACCTACCGTACCTAGAATATAACCCAGATACTATACTATATTATACTCCCCCTGCACTTAGACTCGTACTTGCATCCCGAATTTAAGAAGGGCACCTCTTAGTACTTAAAGTTACTAGATCTGGCCATTAAAATAGAAGGTCTAATATAGTAACCTCTGCTGGACCGTTAATACTTTATAATATTGTATAGTATACAATAGATATCGTGGCTCTATATCTATTAAAGCTAGACGGCTTTAAGGATAGATCTACTAAGGAACACCTAATACCTTATAAAGCGCTACTATATAAGCCCTTGAACTTAGATAAGTATTTAAACGATTCTTTAGAAGTAGATATCTTATTCCAAGAGCTAATAAACTAAATCCCTAATACCGCTGCAACTACACCTAGCAGTACTCCTTCCCTACCCTTATAAGAGAGGAATCTCAAGGAAGAATTGCAAATGTTAGTAGGCCCCTTTAAGGATAAGGAATCATCTAGGACCTTATAAGAAAGAGAAGGAAGGTCGATAGAGGCTTAAGCATCTAATTAAGGAGTTAAGGAAGATATAAAAGCTTAGATACAATCTAAGGCAATATTAAAGAAGAGCCTATTCCTATTAGCGATACAATTCAGCTAGGAGTTTTCCTAAGAGCTAGGAAGCTATAAGCTCCTTACGTTCTTAAGAATCGGATCGAAGACCTCTCAACTAAGGGAGTACCTCACTTAGAGCCTTCACGCCTAGCTCGCTGATTAAGAGACTCCTAAATTCTTGCCTGCTAAGCGAAAGACCTTTAAAGTAGCTACCTCGAATACTACCTAAGATCAGAAGACAAATATAGCATCCTTAAAGCTGCCGAGATTTGAAAGATATTAAGACTTCGATAGTAAAATGCTAGCAGAGTTATAGCTAGACCGCCTCAATTATAATTTTAAAGTCAAGGGATAGCCCTTTCCGCCTACTCTTATATATCTAAGGGCTATCTTAATTCTTCTTTATAAGGAGGCCTTTAAGAAGTTTAGATCTTATCCCTAGATGAAAGCTATTATAGCAAACAGGCCTATAGCATTAGAAGAATAGAAGAAAGAAGTTATTAAATAGCTGAAGTGCTAGTACCCTAATAACAACTGCTTAATTAAAGAGACAGATATTATAACTAATATAATTAATCTAGTGCAAGGAGAGAACGAAACCCTTATAGTATACTACTTAAGGATTGTAGAACTCCTAAAGCGCATTAGTATTAAGGACTTAGATAAGACTTATACATTAGACTTAAATTATATATAAAAGGACTCCGATCGGTATATTTTAACTTCAATTACTTTAGCATTTATTAAAGGCGTACTAAATAATAAGCTCTAGTCTTATACGCTTAATAATAACGCCTTGCTTATTCCGTACCTTTAGAAGACCTACAAGGTTCTATACCGCTCTTAGAAATCCATTAGAACTTAAGAGAAGGTTAAAGCTAAGATTAAGATACGCAAGTACTATTAGAAGCTTAAGAGTTATATTAAACACTATACTAGCGTTCCAGCTATTATAGCTCTAGCTACTTAAAACAAGTATTAGTATACCCTTTAGTAACAGCCTTAGTCAAATAACAAGTGCAAATCTTAAGACCCCTAGCCTTAAGCTACTTAAACTCATCAGATAGGATAGGCACTAGCAGCTTAGTCCTTATCATTTACTTCCTAAGGCATATAAGCTTCGTTAAATAGACTAGATAATAGAGTTCCTTAAAACCTAAGAAGGCAATAAGATATCTAGCACTTATATAATTAGTATAATTCCTATAATAGTAGGTACCCTTACTCTTAAGTCGGTTTAAGCTCTAGCAGAAGTCATAGAGCTTTCCAAAGGAAAGGAGTATAACAATTTCCGCCGTTAAAGCCAGCGATAGACTCTTAAAACCCTTTTATCAATAGAATAGTAACCTATAACTTAGTAAGAGATAGAGTACTTTGCATTAATTGCAGCATTTGCGGATATATAAAGAGGGCATATCCCAACGCCCCTCTTCCTTATTAAGAGAGATCTTACCTAAAGGCCATTATCTATCCGAATTAAGATGTCTCTACTTATTACGCAGAGCTTTAAAACAAACTTAGATATATCATAGGAAATAATGCCCTAGAGCCCCCTTGTATACTATTTAATACTACTATATCAGGTACTAAGGCTAGGATATCGGAAAAGTCGAGTGGAGCTTTAACCCTAAATACTAAAGATAGTAGTATCTTATTAGAGGAATATACTCAGCTTTTAATTAGATAGGCAGATCTTACCAGCTATATCGGAAATGCGAGGCCGGCTAAGCTAGAATCACTAGTTTATAAGATAGATAGCCTTAAGCTAGAAGAAGAGAGCGAGAAGTCGCCTAACGTCTATTCGAATATAGCAAGAGCTAAGGCTAGGAAGAGGGTTAAGGTTCAGACCCTTAGCGAGAAGGAGGCCTCTGCAGATAAGGAAGCTAAGGCAGTTCAACCACCCTTCTTAAGAATAAAAGCAAAGGATAAAGAGAGAAAGCTCAAACAGCTTAAGGAGATTGTAAGAAGAGAAGGATTAAGACCTATAAATTACCAGGCCTTAATAGAGCAGATTCAAGTTCCTCTAAATCTACTAGAATTCATACAGACTTCTTTAAAAGGGGCTAAGGAGTTTAAGAAGCTATTAATACGCAAGAATTAGAAGAAGAATGCAAAAAAACCTATACCTTTAGCTAATCTACCTATATCGAAGAAGGCAAAGTCCGGAATATCACTGCCTTAAAGCCTAGTTATTAGAGCTCAGTTAGCGCAAATTGCCCCTCGGATTCATCTAAATAATAAGGCATAGAAGATCCTAATAGCAGTTAGAATTAAAAAAGGCAGAAAGGCAGTTATTATCAATTTACCACTTAATATATACTTTATAGATCAAGGGTCTGATATCCTAATTATATCACCTGCTATATAGCAGAAGTTGAGATTAAAGAAAGAGATACTAAATTCGCAAGGCTTCTCTAAAGTTAGCTATAGCACAACAAATAGATAAATGCATCACCTAGATAGCTTTATCTCCTTTAATATAGGAGTCAAGGGTATATAGCAAAAGGTCTACTCATTTATACAACCTAGCACTAGCCTAAAGGATATAGAGTTAAGTCTCTTACTAGGACTCCCTTAGTTATACGCAGTCTCAGCAAAAATGGACATCTGCAAAAGCTCCCTTATTATAAAAGGAGGAATTGGTATAGAGAAGCCTATAACTCTTTAAGGGCCTCTTTACGCACCATCCAAACCCTTAAACCTTATTCTGCATTTAAAGACTATTTTATAAAGGAGTATAAAGAACCTTATAATCAAGTTTGACAATAGCAACTTAGATTAAGGAACAATAGACAAAGAATAAGATAGCGATACCTTATCTAAGTCTAAAGAAGATATAGACACATCAGACTTAGAGTCGATAACTAAACTAAAGACACTATATACTATAGCTAAGTCAAAAAACTGAATTGCTTAAAACGCCCTATAGAGGGCGTTATAAATACTATAATGCTAAACCTAGCATCTAGCAGATTCAAGGGCGAATCTGATTATAAGGGAATTAAAACAGACAAGTCATTAGCCCTACTAAAGCTACTCTAACCTAGAAAGGAATATATTCTACTATAAGCTAAGAGTAACTACTTAGGATCTTAAAGTGCTAAAATCACACTACAACCTCTAACTCCGCTAGGCCTCTTAGCCATATCGTCAAATTATATAAGCGTTAGCAGCCTAACGAAGAATCCAAGATATTATACAAAGCGCAGGGTTATATAACTGCCTTTAAAAGAAGTCTTAAATAATATCCTAAAAGCTTAGGTGAAGTTATTAGCATTAAGCTTTAAATCTTGCATATCCCTTAAGTAGCTAAGAGCAGTGCAATAGCTCCTTTATATATATTATCAAGTCAATTCCATAAGTCTTAAAGACTTACCTTATATCAACTTATATATCTATAAAGTCAGAATCCCAGAAGACGCTTAGTTAATAGTAGATAATACTATAAAGAGATATGCGCCTAGGAAGCTTGCATAGCTAAATAAGACAATAGATAAAGGAATTAAGTGCGGCGTTTTTAAAAGTACAAAGCTAAGCAATAGGCGTCTATCCGATTGGAACTCTTATCTATATATAATTAAGAAGAATATAAAGTCCTAAGCAGCTGCAAGAGAGTACAGAACCATATTTAACTATTCGAGAATTAAAGAGATTACACTAGGTTATAGCATAGTCTCTATGCAAGAATACTACGAGTATCTGTCTAATCTAGCTTATAAGGTCTTCCTATAGTTCGACCTAAAGCATGCGTATTAATCAGTAGATATCTACTCTTCGCATAAGCACTACTACGCATTCTTAGCCCTTAAATACAAGCAACTCTAGCTAACCCGCATGCCGCAAGGTTGCAAGAGCTTAGCTTTTCATATAATAGAACTGATAAAGATCGTACTTAAATCAATTTCCCAGTCAAAGGAGGGAGCTGTATTAGGAGTTAACGACTCTAAGCCATCCCTATTCTTACTATAGCTAGAAGGAGAAGCTATAAAACTACTACCCTTGATATTCTATATAGATAATATATTTAAAGGCTTCCCAGATTTCGAGATAGCTTTCGAGTTCCTTAGGGATCACCTACTTCCTAGGCTCCTATAGTCATAGCTAAAGCTATCTTTTAAAAAGTGTACACTCTTTATAGAAGAGGTCCTAGTGCTTAGAGTAAGGCATAAGGCGAGAGGAAAGACGATAATCAAATTCGAGAGAGCAGGGAAAATCAAATCCTAGCCTATACTATAGAACGCCTTAGAAGTAAAAGGCTTCCTTAAAGTAATACAGATCACTTGCCCTTAAGTAAAGAACTTTATAAAGATCTCTTAGCCCTTAAATAGGCTTACTAGGAAGGTGCCTTAAAGGTAAGAGGAACTTAAGAAGCTATCGTTTAGCCTACTTTAGGATTTATACTCAAGCACTATTAAAAGAAACGGATATGACCTAGAGTTCCTAATAACTATACACTTAAATACGTTAAGCTTTATAAAAGGCTATATTATCTTATAGCAAAGACCTATTAAGAAGAAGATGCTTCCTCTCCTCTATAACAGCTTCACTTTTATACAAACCTAGCGCAACTATAGAACCTTTAAAAGGGAACTCCTTACTATTATAGAGTTTTGCCGCAAATATTATCATATATTTAGGCATTTGTAGAAAGGGATAATCTATATAGATTATAAGCCTCTTACCTATTTCCTAAACTCTAGTACTTAGTATAAAGGAATTTACGCAAGATAGGCGTCGGAACTATATCTTTTAAATATTAGCATCTAATATATCGTAAGAAAGCGAAATAAGGCGGCAGATGCCTTATTTAAGACTATATTCCTAAGGGATAATTATCTTAAGGACCTAGATCTGATCTACTATAAGGACGAGCAGTCAGACCTAGGGGCATTTATTTAAAGGTAGAAGGATAGTATAGAGGGGTATAAACGCCTAATGCAAGCTAGTATCTAGGTCACCTGCTTAATATTCAGCCTTTCGCAGACTAAGGAGCTTGCCGGGAAGCAAAAGGAAGATATTACGCTTATAGCCACCTTAGCTATACTTAGTAGGAGGTACTATACGCTTTTTTAGCCCGTCTCCCCTTACGTAGGTTTGCCGATTATACTATTTATAATATTATAGGAGAATCCTTTTATAAACAGCCGGAATATACTATCATCTTAGGCTATAGAAGTTGAGATTAAGGATGCTGCAGAAGTATACTGCAAGTCACTTTAATACTTAAAGGTAGCTTAACTTCTAATCTACTACCGGTTCTCAAAGGACTCTAATAGAATTAGAAAGCGCAGTCTTTAAAGTAAGGCAGCTAAGTATAAATAGGAATAAGATATTCTCTAGTTCTATTAAAGAGGGGTATATAAGACTTGCTTAATTGCTAAATAAGTTGCATAAGCCCTATCAAAGGCTTATAATAAAGGTAGGCACTTTGCTATTACTATTACGCTAAGAAAGCTCTGATATATCTACTAGCCTACTATAGTTTAAGATACTACTCTATATATCGCAAAGTGCTTGAAATACGCTAAACACGGCCTTGCGCAAAGAAGCAGTCCCTTATCTAAGATTATTATCTCTACGCCTATAGAACTACTTAATACAGACTTCTATAGACCTTTTCTAAAGCTCCTAGAAGAGTATCGCTATCTATTAATTATTATTAATTACTTCTTACGCTTTATTTAAGTATACCCTTGCTTGAACGCAGACTTGCTAAACATTAGGAGGTATTTGGACATCCTATTTTAATCCGATGGTATTCCAATTAGGTTTTATGTCAATTTAAGTAGCCACTTTAAAGAGGCTATGCAAGACTATATTAAAAGGAGGGGAGTACTATAGGTGAATTCCCCTTTAGCTTTAAAGAAGAGTATAGGAATAAGTAAGAAGGCTATCGATATTATATAGCAAGCTATAGCAAAGACCGGACCTAACTATAAGCTACAACTGCAAAAGGTAGTATTTAAAGTAAATCTTAAAGAAATAGGCTTCTTAAGATACTCCTTTTACTATATCTAGCGAGGATACTAACTTAGATCTGAAGTTGACTTAGCATTCCTAGCTTACTACGCTTAGACAATTTACGCAGATTTAAATAGTATAGGTTTTCCAAAAGAACTATAGGTAGTAGATTCGAATAAAGATAAAGAATAGAGCAATGCTATACTTAAGTATATTAAAAGATGCTAAGACTAGCTAATTAAAGTGAGTTTGGCTTTAAACCTATAAAGGCAGAAGAGAAAGGAGTACTATAACGTACGATTCTAAGGGAAGAAGATAAACCTCCTAATTAGATCAATAGCTATACTCTACAACTATACTACTATAGGACAGAAGTTGCGACCTTTATAAAGAGGCCCTTTTGTTATTAGTAGAAAGAGAGGAGAGCATAAGAGATTATACACTTTGGCTTAGATTAATAGAAAACCTATACTTTGCCACTTTTATATTAATCAGCTTAAGCCTTTCTATCTTAGAAACTCCTATCTAATAACTAGAGAGGAATTAAGGCTTCTAATCTATTAAAATATATATGTAGGTAGATCGATTCATTCTTTGCCTCTAGAGCTTCGCAAGAAGCGAAAGTTAGAGTTAGTACTGCAACCTTCGGTACTAGGAGTATAGTAAGAGAGTTAAGGGACCTAGGCTATTGAAAGTAGTTAGGTCCGATATATTAATATAGAAACTAACTAGCGTAGGTTTAGGAGTGCACTTCGCAAGGAGGTGAGTATATATATAGGCAAGGTACTAAATAGGGAGTTCAGGAGCATACGGTTATTTCGAGGCTAGAGTCGAGCCTAGGTCTTTCTTTTAATATATATACTTAAGGGCCGATAGATTCGAGGGCAAATCTGGTTATAGAGGGACTTATAATAAGGATTACGTAACTAGCGCCTTTGGCGCACGGACCCTATGGTTATGAGAGCTTCTTCTATAGCTTCTCTCCTCTTCTTTTAGATCAATCAACCACTATTATATAGCTATAGATATATGCTCTTTACTATTAGGGTTATTCCTAACTTAGTAAAGGGTTCTGCAGATCTTTAAATAGTAGCTTTAGCGCAAAGATATTATATATTATAGAACTTATAAGTAGCTTGATCTAATATAAATTACCTACCTTTTTAAAAACCTTAAAGGGGCTATCCTATTAATTAGCCAGTTTCCTATTAAGGCAGTAGTTCTTAAGATTTTTTATTAAAAGGTAGACTATATCTTTAGGTTTCTAATTAATCTCCCTTTAGTATTGATTTATAGACTTACGCATTTTCTCTTAGGCGCGTTTTATATTGCCTTTCGCTACTTCTTAAGCTGCGTGTATTCTCTTTGCTACTAGCCTAGCCTTTGCTTAATTCAATCTCTTTTATAAGCTAGACGTTTTTAAAGAGATCTAGTTCTAACTTATCTAAGGCGTAACTCTATACTTAAGCTAATATAGGGTTATACTAATTAAAGTATAAGGGAGAGTCGATTGCGTATAATCTATTAATAGAATTAGTTTACTTTAATTATCTTAATAGTAATTAATAAAAGGCTATAGCCTTAAATTAATATACTTATTTATAATCTCTATTTAACTATTAGTCTTCTTATAGTACGCTATAGAGAGTTTAATCTTAATACTAATAATATAATAGAACTCTTTTTAAAATAAGGAAATGAATTAGGGGCCTTGGTCTGAGATAATTGTCTCTAAGGTATAGCTAAATCGATAAATCTATTAAACGAATAATTAAGCAGTTCCTTGAGCGTTAATATCTTTTTAATAAGGAATTATAATAGCGCTTTTATTAAGTCGGTCTATAAAAACCAGGATTCGATCAAAACTGTACTTATTAAAAGGGAAGTCTTTAAAATCTATGCATAAGTGCTATATAAGATAATTAGGAATAGGAAAGGGCTATAAGAGGCCTTATTATTTAATTGTCTTCGAATATAAGAATTGATAAGGTTTGCAATTTATAATAAATCTTTTATAGTCTGAACTTATCTTAATCTAATAATACTTAAGAGTAAGTAGCTAATAGGTCTTTAAGCTATTAAGGTGCGCGCTTAAAGGTTGATTATAAGCTTCTTAAATTAGATAAGTATATAAGAGAGTATTATAGCATATACAAAGACGCTCTTTAAAGTAAAGCAATCTGTCTTTTAAAAAGTAGTTCTTAAGGAGGTTAGTACGAATCTCTTAAAAGGATTTGCAATTATTTTAATAAAGCTTCTTAATCAAATTAAAGGAATCCTTAGGTCGATTTAAAGTCGAATTAGGAGTATCGGTTAATATTAGGGTAAGGGTGCTTTTAGCAGATTCGGCGAGAAATTTTTCAGCTAGTTCGGTATTAATTCAAAGGTCTAATTAGGCTAAGGAAATTAGAACCTAGGATTAGCTATCTAGCTTTGCTTATTTATAAATTGGCATATCTTGCTTTTAATAGCTAAAAATATTAGCCTTTTAATTATCTTTATTAAAAGTATATATAATTCGAAAATTAAAGTTAGATAAAAATTCCATCTATTGGTACTATTTTATAGTTAGAACCTTAATAGTTATAAAGTACTCAAAGGAGCAGTAATTTAAGTAAATATTAACTCGCTCCTTAAGTGATATAAGCTTAGGTCTCCATTTATAGTAGGATTTAATAATAGTAAAGAGTTCCTTATTATATATTTCCTAATTAGGTTCGTAGCTAAAGAGTACGTACGAATAGAAGCTAATTAAGTACTATTGCTTATTAGAGTATTACTAAGAAAGTACTCTAGCGATAACGCTATTAGAAGTATTAGTTTCCAGCTTTATAAGTAAGTTAAGGTTAAAGTAGTAAATCCGCTAAATCAAGAGCAACTGCTTGCGAAGCTCTTTAAAAGTGATTCGGTACTCTTCTATCTAATTCTAAGGTACTATCAATTAGGTTAGAATAGAAAGGGGTTTAGCAATTAGCCTAAAGTTGCAAATAAATTATTAATAGAACTTGCAAAATCCTAAGTAGGACTTTACTTTAGTAATAGTTTTTAAATATTTCCAATTGCATAGTAGCTTAACCTTTTTAAGGTCTAGTTCAATCCCGGTTATTATTAGAATATATTCGAAATATTAAGTTTAAGTAATATAGAACTTGCACTTTTTAATATCTACTTAAAGGCCAGCCTTTAAGAGTCGTTTTAGTACCTTTTTAATATAATCCTAGTGTTCTTTAATATTCTTAAAGTAAATTAAAATATTATTTAAATATGCTATATAAAAATTATCTAAGTAATTTAAAAGAATATCATTTATATACTATTAGTAAGTACCTAGTCTATTACAAAGGCCGAATAAAAGAACTTTGCATTTATAGGATCTGTACCTTATTCGAAAGGTAGTATATTCCTTTAATTCAAAGTCCATTTATATTCGATTAAAAGCAGCTTAAACATCTAATTTTATAAAAATCTTAGCTTTAGATACCTACCTTAAAAGCTCGTCTATCCTCAGAATCGGGTAAGCGTCCTTTTAAGTTAGTACGTTTAGCTTCTAGTAGTCTATGCAAAATCGAAGGCTACTATTAGCCTTCTTTATAAATAGTACTAGTAAAGCAAAGGGGCTAGTACTTATCTTAATAAAGCCTTTATCTAAATTCTTAAGTAAGTACTCCTTTATAACCTTAAGCTCTTTAATAGATTAGTAATAGAGGGGCAAATAGGCGTTAGGCAAAGGCCCTTCTAGCTATATCTTATAATTATAATACTAATAAGAAGGGAGGGTATCTATATCCCTTTTTAAGAACGCTTATCTTAAAGATCGGTACTATTTTAAGAGTCGATTATTAATTAGCTTTTCAATATTAGGATTCTTAGGCTTATATCTTTCCTTTAGAATCCTATCCACTTTATAAATACTAGTTTAAAAGAACTCAGTCTCCTTACGCTTTATATTATAATAAAAGATATTAGTACTAATTTCGCAAATAGGAATCGCAGCTTTAGGGCATTTGCAAATAGGGTTAGATTATAATCGATTTGTATTAGACTATTTTCCTAGATCTAGCTTAGCTATAAGCAAAGGCGCTGGCTTAGTAATAATAATAGGGATCTTACGCTTAGCTAGAACTATTAAATTAATATAAGACTATCTTCTATTAATCTATCGAGCTTTATCTATAGCTATTTCCTATTCTTTACAATTAACGTCAGCTTAATAATCGGATCGGATCCAGAGTCCTTTAAAAGGGGGAAGATAAATGACGATTTCCTTTGCAAATTAGGGAGATAAGGGGTAATACAAAGGCTATACGAATTAGTTTTCCTTTAGATTAAGTTTAAGTTAGAATTAGCGTATCTATTTAACTCTAATAATAGTATTATATTAGCTAAGGTCGAGAATAACCTAAGGGCAGTTATAAATACGCCTTCTATTAATTATTAAGTAAAAGCATATATAGTATATAGCTTATGCGCAAATAGTATTTTAAAATCTATAAATAGGAATAGGGGCTAGAAGAGGAAGAATTTTAAAGCCAGTCGCTTTTAAAAGACGTATAGAAAGGGAACGATTTAAAAATAGGTAACTAAGGGCTTTAGTATCTACTAAAGCTAATAATAATACTTTAAGTCCATTTATATTAATAGTATAAGAGATTAGGAATTGCTTTCCTCTTATTAAAGAGTTAAGATCTAGCTTTAATAAGTCGCACTTTCGTAGGCTTAAGTAAGAGTCTTTTCCTAGGCCTCTTTATTTTCCTAATCTTTTTCTATTTTAACCTTATTCTTAATTAAGTCTAAAGTCGGATTAGCTTCCTTTATATCTTTTAAAGTATTAATCTTTCTTATAAAGGGATACTTAGTCTTATAATAACCTATTTTACTATAAGTCTAGTAGGTAGCTTACTTAATAGGCAAAGTAAGAGAACTAGCCTTATCTGGCATATCTTAGCGAAAAGGGGTAATCGGCTTTAAGGCTAATAGCCTAGAAACTCAAGTGGTACTTCTAGCGCTTAGACCGCAAGCGGTCTTATTAAAGAGCGAACTAGATATCTTTTAATATAATATTAAAGTCGCCTTGCTTTTAATCGAAAGGTTAAGAAGTTAGTTACTTTAATATTTAGTATTAAGGGTATTTAATTAATTAACTATAATAGTATAATCCTTCCTTTAAAAGGCCTTAGCTAAGGCGCAAGTAGCTTTAAGCTAAAGGGTAATCTTATTCTATATAAAGAAGAACTACTTAGATCTTAAGACCTCTCCTTAGATTATAGCTAATTAGAATTAGGCTTAAAACTAAGGGAAAGTTTCTTTAAAATAACTGGCTTCTCTTATATAGAGGTAATAGAAAGTAGATTAAAATAAGTCTACCTTTTAATTAATTAAAAAGTAATTACTTAATAGTTCTATTATTTCTTAATAGTTTCGAAAGGAGTTAGTCTTTAAAAGGTACTAGGGTTTAAGGTACGTTTAGGCTTATCCTATAGTAAATCTTTAAATAAAGGCTCAGCGAGCTTACTTATTTAAATATAAGTCGGTATTAACTTATAATCAGTCTTAGACTAAAGCTAACTACTACTTATATATTAGAAAGGTCCTATTATTAAAGGGGGTGATCTTTTCAATTAGCTGAATTTTCGTCCGTTTCGCCTTTGTATCAACTTCTAAAGGAGGCTAAGTCTTACTTTATTAAAGGTAGGTAGATTTTCACTTAATAGTCTAATATATGCGCTAAGCTATCTCTTAGCTTTAATAAGTTAGAATCTTTAGGCCTAAGATAGCTTAAGTAATCCTACTAATCTCGCTTTATAATTGTCAATTAGATTGATCTTAGCGTTATAAGGATTCTTTTAAACTTAAGACTATTCTTTATAAGACGTTCGGGTTTGAAAAGTCTTATTTATCTTAATTAGCTTAACTATAGTATTATTATCTCTTGCCCTTAGCGGCAGAGGAAGGTCCGGCCCTAGGGGCTAGGGTAAGGGTACTCCCTATAGAAGCTGCTTCCTTAAATGAACTAAGTATATTCTATATTTACTAACTTCCGGCTAGTAGGGAATTTATTTTACCGATTTTAATTTTAATAGTATAGTGCGGTCGGCTGGAGGGCCTTCATTAGGTCGCTTAGGAGGCTCGCTAATATGGATAAAGATGATTAATTGTATTATTATTTAATATATATATAATAAAAAGACTTTAGAAAGAAAAGGGAGAGTCTATAACTTAGTAGAGTTATATAAAGGGTCTTTAAAATAAGTAGAGACTCTGCCTATTCTATATAATATACCCTTTAGTTAGGCGATGCTCTTAAAATCGCTTAGCTATATAGATAAAATAAAGGAAAGAATAGTAGTTATAAGGAAAAGAGGCTCTATCTTATATACTACCCTTTTAAAGGTCGTTCCTTTTAGAATAAGAAGGGTTGCTATAGGTAATAAGTGCGCTTAAGAATCTTCGCAATTCTACGCTAGTGCTTTATTAGGCTTCTTATAAAGTATTTCTATTACAAAGGTTCTCCTTTCCTTTTTTTAAAAATAACCCTCCTTTATTATTTAAAAATATTATCTTTATACTAATAATTTTTAAATATAGAAGGAACTCCTGCTTATTATAGCCTTGGCCGCCTTTGTAAAGTAAGACCCTTAAAGTCCTTATACCCTATATTATACTAACTTTACGCTAGGTTGCTAGCGCTCCTATAGGAGTAGGAACCCTATCCTAGTCCTCCTAGCGCCTGCTAGGTAATAAGCCGCTGCCGCCGTTCCTGCCGCCGCCGCCACCCCTGCTGCTGCCGCCGCCACCTAAGAGCCCTATCCCTACTATGCGCTATATGCCTAAGCCTATAATAGAGCGCGATAACGCGTACGTACGTTATATTATACGCAAGAGTACTAGCAATCTCAATTGTTAGTACTTTAATAGCACCTTTGGTACGCGTTATATTTATTATATAGTGCTAAGCAATAGCTACTAATAGGCTAGCAGACCTCTCCTTGCCTCTTAAGAGGCTATTATATTAGCCCGCACCTATAGCGCCTTTAAAGAGGAGGTAGTACTACTACTTAATATAGTAAAGGGTATGCTTTAGAGCTTTTATAATATATTTATTAAGTCTTATTAAGTTTTAGGCTGATTTTAAAAGATAGGAGCAATTAGACCCTAGTGCTAAGAGGGCCTGCTACTCCTATAAGTAGTAGTATTGCTGCCTCCCTTACTCTTAGTATACTATTCCTATTTGCTCTTAGGCCCTTTAGCTTAGACCTATTTACCTTTATCGTCGCCGCCGCCGCTCCTATCCCCTTTGCTTCTACTATCGCAGCCGCTGCTATAGTCTCCTTATTTATCTCCCTAGCCTTTGCTATTACCGCGCCTATCCTTGCTGCTGCCCCTGCTACCCTCGCTCCTATCGCCTCTACTACACCTCCTGCCTTCGCCTCTGCTATCGCTAGTATATTTACTAGTAGGCCTTTGGCCAAGGGAGTACTAGTAGGCCTCTTTTAAGAGGAGATCTATACAGAGCTCTTGGCTATAGCATCTTAGCTCTTAGCCTTAGCTAAGAGAATCTAAGAGAAGGTCGCGCCTTATAATAGTAGCTTAAGAATATTATCTATTTTATATTTTTAGAAAAGGAGAAGCTTCTATAGTACGCTTTATAAGAGAAAACAAATGAACGTAACTATAAGAGAGTAAGAGCTTATAAGTATAAGTCTTTTAATAATAAGTAACTACTTGCTAGTAAGTGCGAGTTTTTAAACGATTATTTAAAAGCTTTAGAGGTTTAATAAATAAATAAAGCTTTTAAACTTCTAGCGGTCTAGGTTCTTAGTAAGCCTATTTGTATATATCTCCTTAGTAAGGAGGTAGATTATTTAAAAGCTTCCTCTTTAATACTCTTAGCGGATTTATATATTACTGATTTTAATATATTAAAGGCTTATCTTAATCTTCTTATTCTTTATAACAATTAGCCGAATTGTCTATTAGTTATTACAATATATATTCCATTTAAAGAGGGAGTCTATGCGAATCTCCTTAAAGAGGCGTTTTATAGCTATTATCTCTTTTATAATAGAAACTATACTATAGAATTCTATTTTAATAAAGGAGAGTATAATAGTCGCTTAGCGATTCGCTTTTTAAATAATCGGTCCTTTAAATAAGAAGAAGACGTATCCTTAAGAGGATCTGCAGGTCTCTTAATCATCTTTAAAAGAAGCATTTAAAAACGCAACCAATTAGTATTCCCTAGCCTTAAAGCTATAGGCAATTCCTAAGAAGCGCGTACTATATAGGTATTAAAGCGTCTAATCCGTAGCTAAGAGGTACTTAAAGCTTAGATTAATTAAGAAGAAAGATAGTTAGGAGGCTGCAAATGCAATATTTAGGCGTATTATAATTGCTATATAGAAAATAAAGCCTATTTTCTCTTAATACTCCTTTACCTTTTCTAAAGAAGCTTGCCCTAAGTTCTTAATAAACTCCTTCTTTAGTAGTAGAGTATTAAGCACTTTCCTTATATTAGCTCCAAACTTTTAAGCGATCTTCTTAATATAAGTATTATAAACTAAGGAGATCCTCTTTACCTTCTTATTTTAAATAATCCTTACTTTAAAGAACTAGGAAATATCTCCTATAATAGTAAGCTTATACGCTCTCTTTAGGTCTTTAATCAGACGAGTCGCTTGATTTAAGTTAAAGGCCTTATATAACAATTGAATATCGTTAATATAAAATGCTATAAAGACTATACGATCCTTTATTATAAAAATATAAGGCTCCTTGCTTAATAGCTTAAGTTAAAGGCCTTTAAGCGTTCTTGCGAAGTTCCTTTACTATAGCGCTAAAGAGTCATTTAGCCTATAGAGCGCGCAGTCCAGTTCTACTACTATACTAAGGCGCTTAAAGCCATCTAATAGGAAGTATATGATTAGAGTACTCCTTAAGTCTTTAAGAGTATTAATGAATGCGTTAATAATATCGAACTGCTTTACTTCTATATTAAAGTACGCGGTAAGCGCTATTAATACCTTAAAAGACCTTACTATAATCGTAGCTGCATAGGTTGAGAAAATTAAAGCTTTATCTTAAAGATCCCTTTATATAATTAGCTATAATCGGCACTTTAAAAGCTTGCTAGAGCTATTAACCTTATAAGTAAAAACCTATTTTAATAGTATTAGCAAGGGCTTCGAGTAGTCCTTTTATACAATTCTCCAGCAACTCTAAGACTTTAAATTCCTAATCTCCTAGTGCCCTCCTTCTTTAAATCGTTTGCTAAAAGGGTACTTCTTTAGGTCTAGCCATCCTTTCGAAGGCTTTAGCAAAGAGCCTTAGTACTATAGGCGGTTAAGAGATTGCGCTCTATCCTTTACCTAACTATTAACTATAGCTTTAATAATTATATAAATTATCAAATAGTCCTTCTTATCTTCCTTTATCTATTCGTTTACTTAAAAGGTCGATACAAACTCCTACGCATATAAGAAGCGGGGTAAATTAATATTACTTTAAGAAAGTATATGCTTTAAAGTAGTAGTATACACTTTTGAAGTCTCCTATTGCTTAACGCTTAAGCGTCTTATCCTCTTTTACTTAAGAAAAAGGAGTTCCTCCTTATACTTTTCTTTATAAGTCTCCTCCTTTATTTTTATTATTATTAAAGGTTCCTTTAAGAGTCTAAATAGCTCTATCTCTTAAGCTTATAGTCTTTAAGCTAGTATTATAACTTAAGGTATTATATTATTAAGGCCTACTCCTCTTATTAAGTCGCTTCTTATAAGACTATTAAAGCTCCTTCCAAATCTTAGCGATAATGCCTTTAGCCTTTTACTAGAGTTTACTAAGGCCTACCTTTATAATTGAAGACTTTGTCTTAAAGCCCTTAAGCTATCTTTATTCTTATATAAAATAGCGGCTAAAGATCTGCCGATCGCCTTATAGAACTTATCTTTAGAAACTCCCTTAAAGTTGTCTATAGTTCCTTCTTTAGTAGGGCCTTTATAGGGAATTATTACCCTTGAGCTCTAATCGCTATTTGCCTTTTTAAAGACTGGCGAAGTGGCTTCTAATTTGCTTGCTTTTACCCTTAAGTTTTTAAGCGGGTCTCTTAGAGAATTTGGATTTAAATTAAGGCCTTCTATATTATTAGTTAAAGGCTATAGAGTAGCGTTAGTCTATAATATAAGCTCTTCTTATATAGTGGCTTCTTCTATAGCGATTGCGTTCGGCCTTGCAATAAGCTCCAATTCCTTAAAAATGCCTTTGAACTTAGTATCTTAAGCTCCCTCTCCCTCTCTGATCAATTAGAAGGTTGTCTTAAGTTCTTAGCGCGATATAGGGTTTACGCGCTTAGCTTTTAGACTATAGAAGAGAGACTTATCGAATTCGATATTATAAGTTATTATTACTTATTGAAGTATAGGAACCTAGATTCTATAAATATTAGAGGTAATATATCTAATTAAGTAACTTAAGTGCTTTTATAGTTCAATTTTAAAGGTTCGGCGGTCCCTTCCTATCTCCCTTTCTCTAATTAAAGGGTATATACAAGCGTTATATATATAAATGCGACTCTAGTTAGGCTTTAAGCTTGCTATTATCTACTTAATAAGTAGTAGCTTATAGAATCGAAAATACTATTTAAACCAACTATAAAGAGCCTTGCTTAATAAGATCATCTTCTTCCTAATAAGTAAGGAGATATTATAAAGGTACGTAGCAGCCTTTATAACCTTTGGCCAAAGGCTCGCTAAAAGCTTAGCGTAGATCCTCATTTTAATAAAGCGTTTAATCAACTCCCTTTCTACTCGCTCTATGCCTTTATTAGGTTAGTATATATAAGTAGGAGTAAGCTTTAAATCGATTCCCTCCTCTTTTACCTATCTTTAATACTTTATAAAAGAGTCTTCCCTTAAGGAGATTATTAAAGTATTATTATCTTACTTAATCTTGCAAATTAAAAGCCTATATTAGCGTTTTACTTATGCTTTAAAGGCCTAAAGGACCTTTATAATTATATCTCTACCCTTCAATTTCAATAGGAACGTCCAAAGTATACTACTATACTTGTCCTTAATTAAAAGAACCTATAAGCAACTATTGTATAAGTTATTTAAAAAGTCAAAGAGATCCTAGGAGATCCTAAAGAAGGGCCTCGAAGATCGGTTCTTAAAGGTAGCGCAAGAAATAACTTACTTAGCAGACGCTACTACGTATATAAGGCACTCTAGCCTTTATATTCCCCTAATCTTCACTCCTTTAGCGCACTTGACTAGCGCTTAAAGAGCCTCTGCGCCTAGGTAGTCAGCGCGAAGGTACTAAGTATATATATTATTATTTTACACTTTAGTAGGTGCATAGCTAGACTAGAACCTATTATAGAGCGTCGTCTTAGCTATAAGGAACGCTATTAAGGCAGAGAAGTCATATTAAAGCATATTTAAGAGATTCAAATAGTTCATAGACTTATATTTAAAGAAAACGAGATTATAGTAATGCTCTAATTAAGCTTACTTTATAAAGTCTTTAATACTCCTAAAGCGCAAAGTGAGGTCTACCCTAAAGTACTAAAAACCCTTATCTATAAGAAGCCTTTTTAAAATAATATTAATAATAAACTCCTTTATAATAGCAATATTGCAAAGCGTTATCCCTATAGGAGAGCCGTTACACTATAGAAGAGAGTCTACTATATATCTATTACCTCTCCTAATAATTAGGAGTCTTAAGGTACCTGCTTTAATATATTACTATAAGCTGCCAAAAGGCTTAAAGGTGCCTGCGATAAGTAAATCCTTTAAATTAATAATATAAGTAGCCGCGCAATTGTTAAAGAGTATACTTAAGGAGAGCGGGTGGCGTTCTAGCTTAAAGAGGTAGTAAACGTTAAACGATTCTTTAAAAGTGTTAAAAGCAAAGGGATCTATTACTATAAAGACTAGTAAGTTCTCCCTTTTATTGCCTAAACCATCCTCCTTAAAGGCTAAAGCCTTTCCTTTAAATTTGTCAATCGCTATTACCGCAATATCATTCTCCTTAAGCTATGCTTAAAGACCCTTGAACTAGTCTCTTGCGTTTAACGCCTTTTATATTCGTAGGACCTCCTTTTATAAGGGGAGAACCTTTATATTTTCCTTACGCCTATCTATAGTATATAACAGTTTTTAATAGTCCTAGGGCTTCTAATAGTGATTTTTAAAGCCTTTATAAAAGTACTTAGGCCTGATCTCCCTTTTAGAGCTTATAGAGCGATTTTAAGAGCTGCTCGCTAGAGCCTGCGAAGGGGTTTTAGCATCTAAGAGAGACTCTTAAGTAGCAAAAACTACTAGCCCTTTATTATTAATAGCTCTATTGGATTTAATACCCGCTAAGGCATAGCTTAGCTGCATTAGGTTATGCTTATATAGGGTTCCTATCTACTTATTAGTAATAATTTCCTCCTTTAAGCGAGTCGCTTAACTCGGATTAATCTTTATTATAACTAAGTCTAAAAAGTCAATAACTTCCAGTTTCCCTTTAATCTTAAGGAGATTGTATTATTCTATTAAGTGGTACGCCTCCTACTACTCCCAGATCTACTGCTAAGTATTAGTTCTCTTAGTCTTGCCTTAGCGTAATATATCGCAGTACTAGAGCCTCGTCTAAGACTAAATAGCCTCGTCAGAAGGCGCAATATTACGCTTTAAAATAGATACTAGGCCTTAGAGTAAGAGTTACTAATTTACCAAAATGGAATGCAGGTCGTTAGTAGTAGTTCTAGTTATAGGAGTATTTCTATTAGGTATTAAAGAGGAGAGCTTCTTAGCTTAGATTTATGCTTAAGCTATCGCAGAAGCTAAAAGCGTTCTATTAACGGTTTTAAAGACCTATTCTAAGAGTAGTTTGTAATATTTGCATTAGGTCTTTTAAGTCTTCTTACGCATATAGTACTCCTTTATTAGGATTTTATATTCATCTTTAATATCCTTATAAGATGCTTATAAAAGAGGAGCCTTTAATAGATCTCTTAAAGGAAAGCAAGCGTAAATCTATTTAGATAGAGTCGCTATATACTCTTTATACAACCTTGCGTATACTACGTAGAGGTTAGCCGTTTCCAATTCCTTAAGCTCCTATATAGAGGGAGCTTAAGGCTCAGTCTTTATAATTGACTTAAATAGGAGTCTCGGATCGGCAAAAATAGTAATATTATAAAGCTTTATAAAGAATATATATTTACTAAACTACTTTACCTAAAAGGCAAAGGTATTAAAGCGAGGCTTAAAGATGCTCGAAGAGTTAGATATATTAAATAGAGTCTAGTGAAAAAGGTTAGGTATATAAATAAAGTTTGCAAATAAGGTTCAATCGAAAGATGGAGATTTGTTGATTAAAAATAAAGGTCCTTTAAGTCGTTATAAGTATTTGAAAAGTCGGTTAGGAGCTCGAAGGGCCCTTTAGCCAGTTGTATGCGAAGAGAAAGCATATTAAAGTGCTTATAGGGCTTATAACTATAGTGCGGTCGGCTAAAGGGCCTTCATTAGGTCGCTTAAGAGGCTCGCTAATATAAATAAAGATGATTGATTATATTATTATCTAATATATATATAGTAAGGAGACTTTAGAAAGAAAAGGGAGAGTCTATAACTCAGCAGAGTCACGTGGAGGGTCTCCAGAATAAGTGGAGACTCCGCCCATTCTGCACGACAAATAGTAATTTGGTTAAAAAGGGGGTTCTATAGAAAAAGGGTTCTAATAGCGTAATGCTCTCTTAACTTCTACCTATAGCACTTCTATAAAAGGAGTAGTTAAGAAAATCTGGCTAATAAAAGCGTTCCTCGATTATATTAGTTAATAAGCTATACTTAAGCTCCTAGTTTATTTAAAAGATCTTTAGGATCTTGACTTTATTGAAAGTCGAAATAACTGCGAATTGATTTTCAAAAGGGGTAGGATATTATTAAAAGCCGTCCCTAGTAGAGAAGAACTTCTTCATTTAATATAATGATATAGAACTACTAATATACGAGATTAAGTATAGTAGTAAGAAGTAGTGCAAAAGGCGTATTCTATAGGTCTAATACAAAAGAAACGAAGAAGTTAGAGAGCCCTCTCTATAGGAGAGCCCTTCTCCCTTATATATATAAGCAGCTTAAAGCTCTTTGCCCGTTTATATAATATTATACAAAAATATCCTTTTGCACCTTCGGGGTCGATTCGAAATAACCCTATATTGAATCGAGATTGCAAAACCTTAAAACGCCGTACTCCTAGGTAATTGCACCAGTTGGGGGTGCAGCCGTTATACCCCTACCTAACTCCCTTAATACTTAAGACGATTCTATAATTGGAGTCGATAACGCTATAGCCTTCTTAATAGAAGAAGACCCTATGCAAGCTGCCCTCGCCTAACGAGTAATAGACGACCAACCTGCGACGCCTATTAAGGTAGAACGAATAGATTTTCGGCTATTATCCGCAAGTGATATAAATAGCGACTCCGACGACTCCGACGATAATAAAGACATCGAGCCTACTGCTTTACTATTACTAATACCACTCCTGGTAAATAATAAAGAGAACGAACCTACTGCTTCGCCGACCCCGACCCCCCTCCCCTTTAAAAATAGCGCTACCCTTAGTAAGAAGGTCCCTTTCGACTAGCTCTGCGACGAGTCAGAGAATAAGAATGATAAAGATAACCGACCTGCGCTTATTAAGATAAAGAGGGATAGTATATTAATAAAGAGGAAAGACAGCGCAATAATTCGAGAGTTATAACCTAGCAAATTAAGGCTATTAAGAAATAACCTTTAGAGACAGTTATATTAAAACATCTCTAATTAAGGCAAGATATAGGTTAACTTAAGGCCTGCTAGATTTAAGGCATTAGAATAGCGCATTTAAAAGACGGTTGTAAAAGCTACGCAGAGCAAGGAACGCTTGCCTGCTAATATAGATAAGGTAGTCGCTAAGATCAAGGCTAAGGGAGGAACTTTTATATAAGGTAGATATATAGTTTTTATTATACTATTTAAAGCAGTCGAATTCAACCGACTATATAATAACCTCGATAAAAAGTCATGCAAATTGGAGATACTACGCGCAAAGCTCCAAGCCTTAGAGGACGACTATAATAAACTGCAGAGATAAGTCGCCACTCGGGCAGTTGTACAAAAGAGAAAGGCCACCCCTGCTACTACTAATACCCCTGCTAAGCGCCAAAAGTCAAACTAGATAGATTGGCTGGAATAGATACGCAAAGGTTAATAATAATAACGCGATCTTAAAGATCTACGCGATAGAAAACTAATTAGCGCGTTTGATAATCTAAACGAGCTGGTTAAGATAGTAGTTAAGACTATTTTCGCAGAAGGAGATCTAGCGAATGAAAAGATAAAAGCCTTTATTAATAGGGCTGAAAATAGGATTATATACAACTTTGTCTAAGAGTAGGTCGAGATAAGGGCACCTCGCTTCTTAAGAGGGGAGGGTAATATTATAGTTATATTAAGGAACTGTTAAAGCACCTATAACTAATATAGTAGATGCAACGTCTTATAGTCATACCTTTCCTTTAGTAGGCAGAATATAAGTAGTTAGTAGAAATCGACCTTTCTAAGTCTTAGGCTAAGGAGGCATATTAAGGGAAAGGTTTGCTACTTTATACCTACTCCTTAGCTTTGAATTCTATACGATTTGGCAGCCTTGATCTTAGTGACTTTATCGACTTATGCCTTGCTTCCGCTGTTATAATTAAGCGAAGCATTTAGCAAGCAAAGACTGACTATTGCACTTTATTATAAGATGCTAACCTACTATTGGAATTCTAAGACCTTACGGTTAAGGCAGATGTATACTTGCAAAATAGAATAAGTAATAGACTAATAGTTAATAGCACCCGAATATTGCTATATAAGGCATATTTCAAATAGAAACTAAGCCTAGACTATATTTATATCTTTAAAAGCGTCTACTACTCCTATATTAGCCCGAAGTCCTAGCCTATAAGTATAAAGAGAAAAAAGCTAATAGACTAAAGTAGAGAGTATATATTTATTAAGTATATTAAATAGATAATAAAGTAATAGATAGTATATATATTAAATCTAAGGTAAGTAATTACATCCTTAATAGTTGAGTTTAACAAATCTTAAAATAGGGAGGAGCTATCCTTAAAGCTTTATATACCTAGAGATTTGCAAGATATACTACTTAATAGTAATACTATTAAGCTAAACTAATAACCCCTTTCTCTTAGCTTAGGTATATTAAGCGCACCTGCTAATCGACGACCTATTAATCGCCTAAAGGCCGAATAGACTATTCTTATTATCCGCGAACTGCCTAAAGTATAAAATAACTTTAATATTATTATCCCTTTAGTTAAAGTACCTATAGTAAAGGATATTCCTAAAATAGGTATAAGTAATAATAAGCCTTTACTATTAGAAAGCGGTT
>JAENRP010000470.1:11964-27188 GCA_024741835.1 Diplocarpon mali | reverse complement strand
AGACTATAATTGCACTATTATAAGGCTTAAATAAAGACCTTAGATTACTTCTATTACTTAAATACCTTTCCTTTCCCTCTTTGCTATTTTGCCTTTATCTTTACTATTTTACTTTTTATATACTATCCTTACTACTTATTATACCTACCTTTACTATTAAGCTATTTATCTTTGCTATTTTATTCTTTATTACTATTTGATTATTTACTATTAATCTACCTCTTATATGCACCTATTCTATATACTTCTTTATACAAATTGAAAAGGTCTTTTCAAAAGAGAGTACTACTAATATTAATACGCAGATTCCTATATAAGAGGCAAGCTATCCTTATTCCTAAGGTCATCCTATACAATTATACTATATGCGATATAAGGGGTTTTATATATATTTTAAATAGCTATTTAGCTAAAGGACCTTAGAAGGATATCTATATATAGCTAAAAGGGACTATAGGAAGGAGGATATTTAAAGGTATAAAAGTACTATCTTAGTTATATAAAGATAGATAGATATTATAATAGATTCTTTTTAATAATAAGTACTTAACTATATTCATATGAATATCGATTACTAGTATAAAACCTATAATCTATTAAAGGCAAGAGACGACTTTAATTATCTTAATAGTATAAGTAGAATAGTTTAAGGCGTTATTTTAAATACTAGTTTATAATCTTAGTTTGGCTATTAATATTAAGGTTATAAGCTATAGTTAGCTTAACCTTTATACTTAGTATTTAATAGAGCTCTTTTTAAAAGGTAGAAACGAATTAGGCGCCTTTATTTAATAGAATTGAGTTAAGCATGCCGAAATAGCATATTTAGTGAATTAAAAATAACTTTGCAAAGCCTTTTATATCAACTGTCTTATTATATAAGATCGATACTACCTTCTTTAATAATCGGTCTATTATTACTAATAAAAAATCGTAGCCGAGTTCGTTAAGCAAGAGCTTTATAAAATCTATAATTAAGTGTTAATATACTCGTTTAGGAATTGGCAAGGGTTATAGGAAACTTAGGGTCTTATTATAATAAGCTTTTATTCTTAAATAATAATAGTTTTAGATATAAGTGCTAACGTTGCTACTAAGGCTTTTCTAATAGTATTTTCTTCCTATTAAAAGTCTTATTTTCCTAATTCTAGTGTATACGACGCAAGGTTACTTATATATATAACAAATCAGGGCCGTTTGCAGTTCGAGAGGTTAGGATAGTATAATAAGTCTACCTTAAAAGAAGAGTTTACCTTAGCTAAGTTTATAGTTAAGGCTATAGTTCTACGCCTTATCTTAGAGCTTCTATAGCTTTAAGGAGGTTTTATTAGCTTAAATAACCTTATTAATAATATAGTAGTTTGCTATATTGTACTTAACCCTAGACGTTAGGTCGGCAGGTGCCTCTATTAGCGCAATTGATATAATCGTTACTTGTAGGCCAGGCCTAAGAGTAGAATCGATTTGCGCTAAAGTCACTCGTAGGCCGGGCCTAGGAGTAGAATCGCCTTTAGTAGCAAGTACTTCTATAGAGAGCTTATTATTAGGTAAGAGCTACTAGTAGTATAAAGCTTGTTTCTTAGCCTTAAAAGGGGTCAGCTCCTAGTCTCGATATAAGAGTATATTAGCTAGCGTATTCGTTATACCCATTTAGAATATAATAAGGAAGTTGAAATTAGTAAAGAACTCCGCCTAGCGAGCCTACTAAGCTATTAAGTCCTTAGTTATTATAAAGTACTTAAGGGCTTTATAATCTATATATATATATACCGTTTTCTAGGCCTTAAGTAGCTCTGCCTTATACTAATAGAATGATTTAAAAATCGCTAAGAGCTCCTTATTATAAATAGGATAATTTAGCTTAGCGTTATTTATTATCTTTAAGAAGTACCTAATTAGGTAGTAATTATCGTCTTCTTAAAGTTAAAAGAGTACGCTGGCAACTATGCTATTAGAGGCGTTAATCTTAAGCTTTATCTGCTTCTAAGGGTAATAGTAGTATAAAATCAGGATTATTTAAAGGCTTAAGCGCAGAGCTTCTTAAGCTTCTTTACAAGCGTTATTAAAATCAAAAGGAACGTTTCTTATAAAAGCTATTAAAGGTCGGCAAATATAACTATAGCTTTAAATAAACCTTCGGTAGAAGTTATAGAACTCTAGGAAGCTTTATATACTATATACATTTTTAGCATATTTCTACTCTTAAATGACTAAGACCTTATTAGAGTCTACCTTAATTCTATAAACTCTAATTATAAATCTTAAGAACCTAATCTTAGTAACTCTAAACTCGCTTTTCTTAATATCTACTTAAAGGCTATAGTATTAAAGAATTCTTAAGATCTTTTTAATATAAATCTTATAATTAAAGGAATTTTCTAAGTAAATTAGAATATTATTTAAATAAGTAGAGCAGAAATCGTTAATATAATTAAAGAGAATATTATTAATTGTTAGTACGCAGATTCCTATACAAGAGGCAAGCTATCCTTATTCCTAAGGTCATCTTATACAGCTATACTATATATAATATAAGGGGTTTTATATATATTTCAAACGGCTATTCAGCCAGAGGACCTTAGAAGGATATCTATATATAGCTAAGAGGGATTATAAGAGAGAGGATATTCAAAGGTATAAAGGTACTATTTCAATTATATAGAGATAGATAAATATTATAATAAATTCTTTTTAATAATAAGTACTTAACTATATTTATATAAATATTAATTACTAATATAAAACCTATACTAATTAATAGTAGCACCTTTACTATAGATAGCAAGGTTATTAAACTAAAGAATTCTTTCTTAATTTAAAGAGTACTTGATTATATTTCCAGCTTACCTTAAATACCAATTTAAATATATAAAGTAATATCAGTTACTACTAAAGGGGAAAAGGCAAAAGGTATGCGAATTAAGCTAGAGTTATTACTTTAAAGGTAGATACTATCCTCTTCTACTTACATTCTATTACGCATTATAATTAAGGTAAAACCGGAATGCAATTAGTATCTTAATTATAACTAGATAATAGTATAATAATACGCAAAATACAACTATATTAGACTTCTTTTAAACCCTATTAAGGCGCAAAGCAATATCTAGACAATATTAGGAAATAACTAAAGGAGGACTATTAATACTACTTAATCTAAAGCAACTTTAGATACTAAGGGATCTTAAAAGGGATATAAGACCTTAAGAGGATCAACTTAGCAAAAAGGCCCTTAAATTAAAAGATTAATATATAAAGAACTTCTAAAAGATATTATAAGATAGCAAAAGGAGAAGGTTATACCTCGCTAAGGACTTCTAAGAGGAGTTTTAAGATTAGATAATTAGCAACTTTAAATCGCTAGATAAAGACGTTTAATAACGCCTAAGGGACGACCTTTAGTACTATAGAGTATATATTTAGCGTAGGAAAGGCGTTTTAATCGGCTAAGCACTTTTTAATATAATATACTAAGAAGGAAATAAGTAGCTAAAAGACTAGCTAAAGTTATAAACTTAAGAAGTACTAAACTCAGTTATAGCATAATCTCTAAGATATAGAACAAAGTCTGCTTTAGAATTTGCTAAATCTATACAAATAAGTAAGCCACTTGCTTAAAGGGTTACTATAACTAAATAGAAGATACTATACTAAGACTCGCTTTAATAAGGATACCTTAGATATAATAATACTTTATAAGACAACTTATATAAAGTAGATACTCTAAGATAAACAATCGAATAATATAACCTTAAAAGAACACCTTATTAATCCTAGTTAAGACAAACCCTAGTTATATAATATTTAAAGATCCTGAATCTGATATTAATACCGCTGATCTAATTAAGAGATAGATTATTACTACCCTTTACTATAAGAAGGGGTTTAAGAGCGCTTTTAGACCTTAATTAAAGCGACGCTCAACTATCTTAGTATATTATAGAACCTTTGACTTCAAATTAGGCCAAAACCCTTATAAATCTAAGTAAGATATATACTAAGGAGACTTAGTACTTAAGTAGGAAAGATCACTTTAATAAGAAGCTTTATATATTTACCAATTTATACTAAAGAGCCTTAGTAAACTAAAGCATATAGTATAGAGCCTTTCTATCTATATTATAAGACTTGGCCTTAATATACTACTATTAGTACTTATAAAATAAGAACTTTAAGTTTGCTAAGCTAATAGAGGCCATTTGGGCTAATTATAAGACTAAAGAAAGAAGTAGCAGATTCCTAAGGAGGTGGTTTCGGCTGACATTTGACCTATTTTAATAAGAGGACTATTAAAGGGGGAAACCGATCTTAACCTAACTTAAGAACTATATTAAAAAGCTATAAAACTTGCAATTAGGCCTATATGCTAGTATAAGGAACGATCGATTGATTAGAGATAGACTTATATAAGGTATTTCTAAGAATCGGCTATTCCAAATGGCACTTTTTAAGCTACTAGCGACGTTCCTAGCTCTATTAGATAGCTTATAAGCTTGCGCAAGAGTAATTGCCTAAGACGGACTATCTAAACCCTAGCATTCCAGTTTAGCTACTAATAGACCCTAATATTATTTAGCTAAAGAGTAAGGGCAATCTATAGCGCACTTTTCAAATAGAAAGATAAAGTTTACTTAAGGTAATAAAAGAGAAACAACCTTCTAATTAAAACCAAGCTATATAAGGTGCATTATATATTAGAAAAAGGACTGCTATAGTAATAAGCACTTAAAAGAAGAAAGAGCCGCCTAGAAGTCTTACTATATAGTAAGCCGATGAGCCGAAGGCTATAAGCCAATAGATAAAATATATAAAGCATACCTTACTTAAGAGGATAATAAAGTATATTTAAAAAGCAATAGGACTAATAAGGATAAATAAGAAACGTCTTCAAAAGAGGAGGACTAAGCAATTAGCAACCTTAAGGATAATAATATCAACTTTACTATAGTATTCCTAGCTTTTAAAAAGGAGTATAACTTAAGAACTATACTTAACTAGCTTGAAAAGTAAAAGGTTAAATACCTCTTAATAATAAAAGTTAATAAACCTATATAAACGGACCTTAAGGTATTTATAACTTAATAGACGGATCAATTCTTCTAAGGATTCCTAATTAATATAAGTACTTTAAATAAAAATATAAGAGGAATTAACTAATTCAAAGCCCTATAAAATATATAGGACGCAGTTCTAACTCTACTTAATGCTAAAAAGTATAAAATTACCTTTAGAGCAGGTTTATAAAATGCAATCGGTAAGACAATTGTTTAAATACTAGCAGGCCTTATAGAGTTCTTAATTATAAAAGCAGATATACCGTTTTTAATTTACTTATAATAATTTAATAAAATAGGAGCTAAATATAATAATCTGCGCAATTTACTTATAATTAGTAAGGAGAAACACTTAATTGTTAAAAAACATAAGCACCTATAGCTTTTACTTAATATAATAGAGCAACTCCTAATAACTTTAAAGGGTATAATTAATATATGCCACTTAATAGAAATGGAGATTTAAAGGCTATATAAAAGATTCAGACATCTATTAGTAAAACGCTTTAAATACCTTTTAAATTAGGCCGGTTATAATATCAACTTTAGTATTATAGCAAAAGTAAGGGAAATATGCTAATATTATCAACTCTATGCTAATGCTCCTTACAGATTCTGATTCAAGCTATAAAATAATATCGATTTCAATTATACTATATATATCGATATTACTCAGTTTGATAGAAGGAACGCCCTCTATATAGTTGATAAAGCAATAGGATTTAAAGCCGCAAGGTTCTTATAAAAGGGAATAGGAGTATATTCGACTGATATAGTATTTCAAGCCCTTAAATTGGCTTAACTAAATACGTATATTAGACCTTTTGATTTTATAATATACAACTATAGCACTAACTTTAACTTAGCAGAGTTCAAAAGCTCTTTAAGATCTATAAGAATAACCCTTAAACTAATTCCTAGAAAGGCGCACTATTCTATTAGTAAGGTCGAATAGTATTATCGCCCTTTAAAATATACTTTTAAAATAATAATAGCTAAATACCTTTAATTAAGCGATAATAAAAGGCTACAAATAGCTATTAAAGCAATTAATAATATAGCAAGGCCTAATAGGATGATTCCTACCCTATTCATTTTTAAGATATATTTAAGGCTAATTGAATTAGATTTACCAAATCCGTTAGTAGAATAAAAGGTAGTAATAATTAAAAAGGCTATAAAGGAAGTTAGAAAGATCTATACTACTCGCAAGGTTAATAACACTTTAAGCATAAGGAATGGCCTTAGAACCACTTATATCTATAATTTAAGGCTAAAAGACCTAGTATTAGTATATTAAAAGAAGGGAGGATAAATAGGCCTATTTGAGTTCCTAAGCTTAAAGAACGAAACTTATATAGTTAATATTAGCGGTAGAATAAGGCACTTTAGATCAATAAGCGTACGTCTATTTAAAATCGATAATAAAGAAAACTACCTAAAGGAAACTAAAGGAACTAAACCTAAGGATTGAACAACTATTAAAAGGGAGTAGAACGCAACTAATGTTGATAAAGAAGTAAAGCCCTCTCGCTTAATTAAGCTGCAACTTAATAACTATAAGTAATCGCCAAGAGTAAAGGTTCCCTTTATTAAGCCTATTTCCAGCCTTCTTATAATCGATAACAACTATAATACTAAGATATAAATATCCTTTAAAGCAGACGATAAGCTATATATAGCCAAATCAAAGGTATTCCTAATAGAAAAGGAGAATAGGGACTAAGAACTATTGCAAAAGCTATAGGCAAAAGGTAAGATTACTACTCTTAAGTGCCCTTTTTAGCAATCTCACTTAAAGGAGTATTAAAAGCTAATAAATAAAGGGGTATTTATACTAATAAATAAAAATGACCCTACTATAAAAGGCAAAAGGATCTTTAAATTAAGAATAGTTAATAAAATAAAAGGGAAGGAGATAGATTACCTATTTAAGAAATCACGCCTAATTATATAAGCCTAAAATAATACTAATAAGAAGGAGGAAGGCATAATCACTTAATTCCTAATTATCTAATAAGCAAGCTAATGCCTTTTAATATCACTTTTAGCATTAATCTAAAAATACTTTAAAGAATAGGGCAAAAAAGGCATTCTTAGCTTATAGGATATTATATAAGCGTATACTTAAGCAGCTTTAAAGCTACTATATAATATATTTATATTTCCCTTATAAGATATTGCTAAGCTATTCCCTATAAGTATAGTCTTTAAAGTAATACTACCGCTTTATAGTATTCCCAAATTAGGAAACTATTAGTTTAGCACCTACTATAAGTACTATTATAGCAATTTTAATATAATCAACTTAACTTATAACTCCTATCTATTATTAACCTTAAGTACTTCTCCCTTTTTCAATATAGTAGAAATACAAATAAATAATACTTTTATTAAGATAGGTGATATAGCCATCACTCCGATGTATTATCATATGACCCTACTGCTTAGTCAGTAGGATATTGATACATATATAGCTATAGGTAAGAAAGGGGTAATCTTCCTTCCTTAACTCTTACTAATATATCGACTATCGACCTTTAGAAGTTTCTATTACCTATTGCGCCGACTTACTTAAGCTTAATAGGTTATAAGCCCTGGATAGACTGATAATAGATTATTGACTTCCTTTAGAAAGCACTTGCGCTGCAACTATTAGTAGGAAGTTGAATAAGACTCGTAGTAAAAGGCGAGCAATCGGCGAATAGGAGGTATGATTCCTTATTTAGCCAACCCGTATTACAAGAGGTGTGATTCCTTGCTCTATAACCCCTTTGGTACTGCAAGAGGTGTGATTCCTTGCTTTATTGTATTTTATAAGAGGTGTGATTCCCTACGTTATAGCCTAAAAACTCTTTTCAATAAGAGGACTTCCTCCCTATTTAATACTTCTATAACACCCGCTATTTAATCATTTCAACTTTTCGATAGGAGGAGTGCCCTTAACTATTTAATTTATTTGATTTTAAACGCAATTCTATTTAAAACGGCAATAGCATCCGATTCCGATCGAAACACTAAGCCTAAAGACCTCTAACTCTCTTAAAAGAACTAGCAATAATAGTTCGACGATTTAGAGCTTTACTTTAAGAGCAAAGGCATTGAAATAGCAATTTAAAAGACACTTATTGAATATGCGAGAATAGCCTCCTATACTCCCTCTATTAATTCGTCTACTTCTACTTTAATAGCTAATACAACTACTAAGGATTTGCTAAATATATTAAATAAGCTTAGCCTAAGAGCTTTAGTAGATAATAACTAAGAATCCTAAAGGCAGATTTTGAATATAGAAAAGGAGAAGGAGTATAGGCTAGCCTTAGCCAAATGCAAGCTTAAGATTAATAAAGGTTTAAGCGACGAAGACCGAGATTTTGTTCGAGTTCATAATAATACAAAGATAAGATAGGATACGTTAAAGGTAAAATACTCTTAAATAACTGCCCTTAATACCTAGCATCTACTATAGTAGATCACTTTATTTTAATATAGAAAAGATAAAGATAGTAAGGATATAGATATAAATATAGACTCTACCTAGTCTATATTATATAAAGTAAGGAGGAGAGTAAAAGCCGCAGATCTTAGGATAGCTATGACTTTTAAGGAAACTCAGCTTTTTAGTTTCTTACTTAATAGCCTCCCTTTTAAGTTCGCTATTACGAAACAATCTCTTCTCATCTAACCTAACCTTAAGATCTATAAGAAGATCGACCTCCTTTGAACTATTGAGCAAGACCTTAAAGGACGCTCTAAATTGGCAAATGCCGCATTATAGGGCAACGATAAGCCTAAGAAGAGGAAGGAGCGTAGGATAAGCCCTTAAGCTCATCGGGGATACTACTTCTATAATAGTGCTTATAATATTACTAATTGTAAAGTTAGAAGGCAACTGATCAATATAGTCGCTAGCTTTAATATTAAGAAGCAATCGAAGCAGAAGTCAAGAAGCAAACTGCCCTTATCCCGCCGAAGGCCGTAACTATTAAGAAAAGGCAAAGGAAAAGGCTATTTAGCTAAAACTTTAGCAGATACCTCTAATAATAATAGTGGGTCATTTGAACCTAAATCCACTTCCGATAATTCAAATGATAATTATAATAAAGATGCCTATATTTTAAAAGCCGATCTCCGTAAGATCCTTGAATCCGACTGATATAGTGATACTAGTTGCATAGCATATATAACTAATAAACCCTACTTATTTAAAGGCCCGCTTATTAAAATAAAAAGGCGCTCTATTAAGGTTAGTAGTAGAAGGTTATATGCGGACTCGATAGGTATAATAGAGATGAATATCGCTAGTGTTTTTTTCCTTTTACAAAATGTTCTCCTTATGCTTAGCCTAAGCATTAATCTTTTATCTAGCTATAAGATCTATATAGAGTTGAATTGTATAGGAGTTTTCAATAATCAATTTATATAATTTATAAATAACAACTATAAAGTAATCTTTAAAGCTAAAATCAAAGATGGACTTTATATTATCTTAAAGGTAATATTATAGAAATTGACTCTTAAGCCAGACTTATAAGTAGATTCCTTTAAAGAAAGTGCACTCTTTGCCTTAATACAATTAAGTAAAAATAGGGAGAATAGATGGACTCTTAAGCTAGGATCGCAAGTAAAATTCGCGAAAATAACTCTTAAGCTAGGACTATAAGTAGAGTGTAAAGTGTCCTTGAAGATGACTCTTAAGCTAGGATCATAAGTGAATTTAGTAGAAATAACTCTTAGGCTAGGATCGCAAGTGGATTTTGCAAATTTGCTAACGACAACTCTTGGGCCAGGACTGTAAGTGAAATTCGCAAATTCGTTAGAGACGACTCTTAAGCTAGGACCGCAAGTAGATCTCGCGGTTTTACTAAAAACGACTCCTAAGCTAGGCTCGCAATTAGAAAACGGCAAAACCTTAAACTGCTATTACTAGTCCTTTTTAGCTGCTAATAATAAAGCATCGACTGATAATAGGCTATTAAAGCTATTAAAAGCCAAAAGCCTATTAAGGTATTAGCTAATATATAGAAGATTCGTATATCTAAGGCTAAAGAAATTAAAGGGCTTATATAAAGTCTTAATCTTAAAACGGAAGATCTAAGTACTAAAGGATCGCTTAATATGCCGAATTTGTAAGCTAATAAAACTTTGAAATCGGACGCGAACTAAGCTTAGTCTATAGAAAGATTTAATACTAGCGCTAATATCTATTAATACTGCTAGACTATTTACGACCTCAATTAGAGGAAATAATTAGTTTTCTCAAATAGTAGATAATTCCACTTAGTAGATATAGACTATTTGCGCTAGGACTAAATCTAAGCTTATAGAAAAGCTAGAAACTTAAAAAGTAATAAAGGAACGCTAGACCTAGTTGAAGCTAATAGCTATTAGGTCTAATAACGCATTAGAGATTAAAGTAAAGCTTAACAAATAGGCAAAACAAAGAGTTTGTTATAAACTAACTATAATATATAAAGGTTCTTATTAAAATAGCATCGCCGAGCGAAGCATTTAGTAAGTAGAGACTAATTATCGCACTCTATTGCAAGATGCTGACCTACTATTAGAATTCTAGGACCTTACGATTAAGGCAAACGCATACCTACAAAATAGAATAGGTAGTGGACTAATAGTCAATAGCACTTAAATATCATTATATAAAGTATATTTTAAATAGAAACCAAGCCTAGACCATATCTGCGTCTTTAAAAGCGTCTGCTACTCTTATATCAGCCCGAAGTCCTAGCCCGCAAGTATAAAGAGCAAGAAGCTAATAGACCGAGGTAAAGAGTATATATTTATTAAGTATATTAAATAGATAATAAAGCAATAGATAGTATACACGCTAGACCTAGGGCGAGTAATCATATTCTTAATAGTTAAGTTCGATAAATCTCAAAATAGGAGGGAGCTATCCTTAAAGCTCCGCATACCTAGAGATTCGCAAGGTATACCACTTAATAGTAATACTATCAAGCCGAACTAATAACCTTTCTCTTTAAGCTTAAGTACATTAAGCGTACTTGCTGATCGATAACCTACTAATTACCTAAAGGCCGAATAGACTATTCCTATTATTTGCGAACTGCCTAAAGTATAGAATAACTTTAATATCATTATCCCTTTAGTTAAAGCACCTATAGTAAAGGATATTCCCGAAATAGGTATAAGTAACGATAAGCCTCTACTATTAGAAAGCGGTTCCTTAAATGATAAGCCTATAGAACCTATAGCCGAACCTACGCCTTTAAAGAGGAATAGAGACCTAGAACTGGAAGACACCTTAGACGAACGCGAGTCCAAGCGTATCTAGGCCATAATAGCATATAGGATCTATAAGCTTAAACTCCAATAGAGCTTTAATAAAAATAATGCGTTCCTAGCCGCTAAGGGGATAATGAAAATCTCTCTTTTAAAGATGTATAACAAAGCTATTAACAACTTGGAGAATAGAGCAGTATAGAATGAGGCAATCTAAGAGGAGATAAGCTCTCTTATTGCAAATGGCATATAAATAGAAGAACCAACGCTAAAGGACGTAAACCTAGTATTAATAAAGTAGGTCTTTATAATCAAGATATATGCAGATAGGACCCTAGAATATTACAAGGCAAGGCTTATAGCTAAGGGCTTCTCCTAATAGTATAGAGAAGACTACTTTAATACGTTCGCGCTAATAGTTCGCATAGATACCCTTTGCATATTCATAGCAATAGTAGCCGTTAAGGACCTTAAATACAGATAGTACGATATTAAAAATGTATTTACTAAAGCGACTATAAAAGAATAGATTTTTCTCTCCCGACCTAATAGTATTCCTATATATGCTAGCCACTCCCTTTGTATACTCTGTAGTATCTATAGGCTCAAACAATCAGCCTATAATTAGAACCTCTTATATAGCTCTACTCTAATGGAAATGGGATTTGTTCAAAGCCTAGCTAACCTTTATCTATTTACCTATACTAAGCGTAGAATTAAGTTGCTACTATATATTAACGATATTACTATAGCTGCGAAAACAACTACTCAATTAGATTGGTTCTTTATAACAATTTGGAAACGTTTTAATACTAAGGATCTAAGGGGAATTTATAAGATCCTCAGCATCTATATTATAAAGAACCGCTCTACTCGAGAACTCTAGTTAGATTAAGAGTAGTATACTAAGAAGATCCTAGACCGAATGGGACTCTCTACTTATGCTCCCAACTTTAAGCCAAAGCGTACTCTAATTAAAGGAAAGTATAATAAGTTAGAGCCTGCTAATGAAAATAAACAAAGAGGAGATTTAAAGAAGTACTAATAGGATATTAGAGCGATTATATATACTATAGTATATATAAGACCAGATATCGCCTTTATTACTAGGTAACTTAGTCAGAACTTAAAGGATCTGACAATTCGATATAAGAATGTAGTCAAGCGACTTAGAAGGTACCTTCAATCGATAATCATATAGAAGGTAAGATACAGACTAACGAAATATATAAGCGCAAAGCTTAAGGTATATACCGATTCTAACTAGGCAAATATAAAAGGTTAGAAAAGTATATTTAGAAGCGTAGTAATACTATATAGTAGACCTATATTATAAGGAAGTAGGAAGCAGAAATCAGTGGCTACCGCAAGCACTAAGGCTAAATATATATTAATATTATTAAATTGCAAGTAAGGATTATAGATCGCCCAAGTTCTAAAAGATATAGGTTTTACTAAGTATATTAGATAAGATAGGAACTGTATTAATCTTTAAGTAGATAATACAAAGGCGATTACACTTATAAAGAATCTACACTTGCATAAGCGATCGAAACATATCGATATTGCCTACCACTTCATCTATGACCTTATTGTAAAGAATAAGTTATCGATTACCTATATCCTAACTAATCGAATAGTAGCAGATGGATTTATAAAGCCACTAGAGATAGTTACAAAGTTTAAAGCGTTTAAAGATATACTAAGGTTGCAGAAGACAGTAGGGGCTTAGCAGGCTTAAGGACGACTCCTAGGCCTACCCTGCGAGTCAGGTTATATAGTCTTATAGAGTAAAGTTTTTTTTAAATCGACTCCTAGGCCTAGACCGCAAGTTAAGTCATATAGTCTTATAAAGGAACGCTTTTGGAAATTTAACTCCTAGTCCTACCTTATAAGTAGGATTGGTAATTTCAATAGAGGTTGCTATTAATTAATTATTTTTAATTTAAAGAGATACCTAGGAGTTAGATTAGCGCAAAAGGATAATTATTATTTTCCTAACTATAGGTCAATTAGAGTAAGGTCTGAGTAGGGGTATTAAGATAGGTAATATAGCTATTACTCTAATATATTATCATATGACCCTACTGCTTAGTTAGTAGGATGTTAATATGTATATAGCTATAAGTAAGAAAGGGGTAACCTTCCTTCCCTAACTCTTACCAATATATCGACCATCGACCTCTAGAAGTTTCTATTACCTATTGCGCCGACTCACTTAAGCTCAATAACTTTAATACTTAAAAAAGTAGACTTTTTAAAAAAGGAGAAGGACGAGATCAAAAGGGTAAGATTCCTTATAAAGCTAATATAATACCTATTAAGTATTAAATTACTAGCTTTCAATAGGTATATTATTTCCTAAGAAGGGAATAGGGTATATATATGATAAAAGGGCCAAGGCTAAAGGCTAGAACTAGTTGATACTTTTTAAAAGGGCTATAAGTAATAATACCTAAAGTAAAGAGTAAGAGGAGCTTATTTAGCTATAATCTGCTAGCTAAAAGCTTCCTTCAATTTATCAGCTATAGCCTAATACTAGGATCTAATAGTTTAAGATGTAGAGAATTTGAATAAGTGACTTAAATGGATCTGAAATAACCCTAAAAGAGGCCTAACCTACCTTACTATCAATTTATAAAACGCTAAGCTATTCGCATTTATTAATAGATCTTTTACTAATAATAAGGATTTAAGCTCGCAGATTGGCTATATTATTGTATTAGCTATTAAAAAGGAAAGAGAATCGCAGTTTACTTTAAAAGGCAATATTCTATACTATAGCTTAATAAAGTATAAAAGAGTAACAAAAGCTATATTAGCCTTTAAACTATATACTATAGTAGTAGGTATTAATATGCTAGTTTCTATAGCTATAATAATCAATATAGTAATAGCTAAGCTAAGTCTACCCCGCCTCCCTACTATTATATATACAGATTCCCTCTCCTTATATAAATATATTATCAAATTAGGCACTATAAAGGAGAAGCAATTAATAATCGATATAATAGCTATTCAATAATCATATAAGAATAGGGAGCTTATAAAGATATATTAGATTAATAGCGCTAGCAACCCTACTAATGCTATAATAAAGGCCAATCCAAATCAGGCCCTTTAGCAACTGGTAGATACTAATTCGATAACTATTAAGAAAGAAGGATAGGTATAAAGGCCTATTAAGGTATAACTAAACCTAAAAAGGTCTTAGATTAATAATATCTAATATTTTTAATTGCAAGTTATTAGTAATTTTTTTATTTATTTTTTTATTTTTTTACTATAAGATATATTCCTATACTTATTATTACTACCTTCTTTTTATCTTTTCTTACTTACTTACGCATACTTGCATTTTTTTTATTACTTAAGCAATACTTAAAAAGGAGGTTATAGCAAAGCAGCAATTATTATATTACTAAAGATAATAATCTATTAATAATTCTACCCTTAATAAGTACCTATCTTAAGCACTAGGATTATAAAACTTTGGGGAGGAGACAACATAAGAATAGGCCTAAGGGAAGACCTAAAAACAAGAGGAGGAAGCACCACAAGCGGGCTCTCCTAGATAAGATGTTAGGGATAAGTCCCAAGTATGGGGTATATTTAGTACTATGGCGATACGCGCTATCTCTATATATAGAAGGTGGCCCTTTTATCCTCCTACTAGCCTGCGCCGATCATATGATATATATCATAAGACCTATCTATCTTAGGTCTCTATATATATCCTAAATAACAAAAGTAGTAGCCCCTACTACTATTAGCAAAGAATATAAAACAATATAGGTTAAGGCAATAGCATATTAATCACTAGCAAACCCTAAGTGCGAGAAAACTAATATATTAAAAGGCCTAAACTAGGGCTATATTATTATCAAAGGTAAAAGGAAAAAAAAAGAG
>JAENRP010000470.1:0-11952 GCA_024741835.1 Diplocarpon mali | reverse complement strand
TTTTTTTATACACTTTTTACCTATAGGCCGGGCCTAAGAGTCAGAAAACGAAACTAGCAAAACAAACAAATAAGCTATAGAGTTATAAAAACAATTAAAAATAATACTAATCTAGATATCAATTTTCCTTAGTTCTCTTTAAGGGATAGGGAGAACTATCACTAGATAATACTCTCTTTATAAAGTGCCTACTTCTTCTTAATAGTTCACTATTAGTATTAGAAGAGTCCGGTCTTAGTGTTATAAGAGCTTTAGTATTTTATAAAGATGCTAGTATAGTTTGACGGCTTCTACCGATAAAGAGGGAGACTTATATTATAGCGTTATTATTATCATCCTCTTTATTATTATTATCATTCTCTAGAGAGTCATCTGCTATTAAGGAGGACGCGGCAGGAGATTCTACGGCCACGACTTCCTTGGCCTTGCCTTTCTCTAGATTGAGTCGCGGGCTAGGCCTAGGAGTCGTATCAAGGGTTTTTGCATAAGGCTTTTTAGTACTGTACTTCTCGAGAAGAATTGTCTTATCAATTATATTATTAGCCTTAATATTATCGTTAGTGCCTTTCGTCTTAGCCTAGGATTTGTCGCTATATAACTATAGTTCTAGTTATTGCACTAGCTTTTAAGTATTAGCAAAATCGTTAAAAAGTTCTTACTTGTATTTCTTTAAATATATTATCAGTTGTGCTACATCCTTCGAGAACAACTCCTTTATAGCCATTACTATTAATAGGTCATTCTATAATCTTCTACCTATAAGGGCCTCTAATAATAGACCGCCTTTCGTTATCCCAAGGGTTGTATAGAACTTTGCAGAAGATTCTCTAGCCGCACCCTATCTTACTATGCTTAGTCTCTTTATACTAAGTGAGTTAATGAGAAAATCTTCTAAGTTAGTGCCATTCTTAAGTGAATCATTGCTAATAACTTCTGTATAGTTATTGCTAATAGTTAAAAAGCCGCCCTTTCCAGGTTCCTATTCCAAATTAAGATCAATAAATGTACCTTATCTTATAAATACTAAGAATAGAGTAGTGTCGTTTGAAACGTATTCCTTTAAGATAATTTTCTCCTTAGTATTCAGCTCTTTTTATTATATAGTGCTCTACGCTAGATTCAACGAGATCTATTAAGAGTTCTTAAGACAATAGGGTATAAGTATAGATAACTTATAAGACTTTTCCTATATAGTAAATTCTCCAGTCGATTGTTTTGCAATAGGAATCATATGATAGTCAATAGTTCTATTATTAGGGGAGTTGACCTGCGAGCCGGGCCTAGGAGTCAGAAAATCGGAATTTCTTTATTAGTAGCACTTGCATCCCTCTTTATCGAAACAACTTAATTGTAAAGACTAAGGCTAATCAATTAAGGAGGTTTAGGGTAGGCCGTAAGCTAATAGGCTCCTCTACTTTTCGCTATTATAGCTAAGAGGTAGAGTTTATAATATATCCGAAGGACTTATTAAGTAAGACTAAATATTATATTATAAAGAAAATAAGAAGGTATAGAGGTCGCGTTATCCATAGGGTAGAAGTGATAAAGGTATATCTCTACTTCTTATCTTATAATAGAGAGGAATATACTTGTAAAAGCACTATCATTAGTAGTAAAATTGTCGATTAGGAAGCGGTATCTAAAGGGTTTAAGCATCATAATTGACCCTTCTTCCTCTATTTCCTCTTACTATTTATTACTTAATAATATCGAAAAGAAAGAATTATTCTATTTAATCAGCTCTAACGCCTTTAAGGCTTCAGGATCAGCCTTAAATTTTATAGTACCTAAAGATGCCTCCATTATCAATAGGTTAGATTTGTATATCCTTAAAGAGATAAAGAACTGATTATTAAGGTAGATTAGAAAAAGATCGACATCTTCTATTATATAAAGAAGTTCAAGGTATTTAATAGTTTCATTAATATTAAATCCTTTATAATTAAAACTATAGTAAATTGAAAAAGAGCGAATATAAAGGTCGCAAAGTCTTCTCCCTTCGATTTCTATATTAAAAAGATACTATCGAAAGCGAGTCTTTATTGCAAAGGATACTTGAATATTATATCGTTCTTTAAGCTCGAGGTTAAGAATGACCGATTAAGGCATATTGCTATAATCACAAATGTCCTAATTAATAGATTCCTCTTCGCATTCTCTTTCTTATAAGATAAAATAGTCTCGCTTAGCATCTAAGAGACTAGGTTCTTAACTTCTATAATTATTAAAGAATTGAACAATATCTGTAAGAGCGAACTCATTTAAAATAAGTTATTAAATCTATCTAATAGCTCTCCTAGTCGTCTTTAGAGTAGTAGGAATAGGGTCTTCCCTTATATTATCGTTTTTAAAACAGTTGCATATAGATATAAAGAAGTTAAGAACTAGCTCCTTTAAGTTATTAAGGAAA
Source organism: Diplocarpon mali (assembly GCA_024741835.1). Taxonomy (NCBI): domain Eukaryota; kingdom Fungi; phylum Ascomycota; class Leotiomycetes; order Helotiales; family Drepanopezizaceae; genus Diplocarpon; species Diplocarpon mali. The sequence continues at coordinate 9,542 of JAENRP010000470.1, read as the reverse complement.
GAGTTTAAGTAAGCGCACAATCCTTTAATTTTAAATTGCAAATTAGCTAAGGTAACTATTAAATGATCTATCCTTTTTAAAGGTTGAGCTAAAATAGGTCGTTTAGCTAAAGGAGAGTCCCTTAAAGATTCCGAAAATTCTAAAGAGGCTGCGCTAAGCGTTTAAGCAATTTGTTTAGCAGCGGTTTTTAAAATCATTTCAGCAAAAGGCAAGTTAGGTCCAGTTTTAAAATTCTCATTTCTAACTCCTAATCTAAGACCGCAAGTCAAATTATATAGTTTAGCACTTATTATATCTTTAAGTTAAGAAGCGAATTTCAAGGCAGGCTTAATTACAAATAACCAATTCCCTTCTTTATTATTAAAGAAATCTTATCTAAACCTTAATATAAGAGTCCAGTTCTCTTTTAAAATAAGTAAACTATAAGCAGAAGCGCAGAGCCTTAGTATATTAATAATAGTACTATTAGGTAAGGTAATATCTATAGCCTAATTTGATCTTTTTATAGCCCTATCAGCTGCTATAAGTACTATATTAAATAAGCTTACAAATCTGCAACTGCGAATTCGATTGCTTCGGAATTTTACTACTCCTTCTTAAATAATAAAGAAATTAAGAATTTATATAGCTTTAGCTATAAGAGTATTTTCCTTAAGAATTTTTAATAACACTTGCCTTCTATTATTAGAATTAATATTTGTTAAAAAGCGCGAACGAAATAGGAGTCCTCTCTTATTAGTGGCTAAATTATCTAATCGTCGAATAGATTCTTCCCTTTTATCTTAGTCTATTTTAAAAGTGTTAGCTAAGGTTATATATTAATCTGCATCGGCCAAGAATTCCTCTTTAGAGATTCCCTTCAATCTTAATTCTTCAATTAAGAAGTCGTCAAATTGGAGAATTCCAAGGGCCACTTAAGTTAAAAGGTTATTAATAGCATTCGCGTAAGCTAAAAGGAGTTTTTATTACTCTATATCTCCTAAGGCTGCGTAGGTCGATTTAAAGTTCTCTAATAATGCAATAGCTCTACCGTCTTAAGAGAAGTTTATAACTAGTGCTTATTTATCCCTTATTATAATAGATAAAACCATTTGTAAATTCTTTAAAGGCATATTACTTATAAAAGATAAGGAATATAAATAAGAAAGTTCAATAGGATATAAGAATTAAAAGGGCATATAAGCTGCAATAAGTTTACTATATATATATTAAGGAAATTGGACTTTTTATTTATTATTTAAGGAAAGTAATAGGAATGCTATAATTAAAGGCTAATATTAAGAATGCAAAATAAGTCAAAGTAGGTAAGAATTTAAAGTAATCTTAAAAGATCTATATCTTAAATAACAAAGGAGGCGACCTTATTAAAAATATAAAAATAAGGATTAGAGGAAGGTAGGACAATTGATAGGCTAGGAAATCGTTCGATATTCCTATTTGCGTTCTTCGGATATTTTAAGAATAATAACTTAAGGTTGCGATTAGTTAGGTATTTTAATATTCTTTACTCGCAAGACCAGCTTATAAGTCAAATTGGAAAAATCTTAGTCTTTATCTGAGGGTTCAAAATTGCTTATATCGCCGTCGGTTCCTATAGAGGATTCAGAGGTTGTATCAATTTCTAATTCGTCTTTTAAGGGGAATAAGGTCTAATCGCATTAATAAAAGCGCTTTAATCGGTTAGCTGTAAAGGTTCTCTTAATATCGATTCTATTAAGTTCCTAAAGAGAATAGTATCCCTTATCTTTCTACTTAGATTTAACCTTAAATAGACTAAGCTATTAATAGTCAAGTTTAGTATCTACTAATATATTAATACTTTTTACAATATCATAAACTAGGATAAGATCATCTTTTCAAATAGGGTGCGTTTTAAGTACTTTAGAAGCAGCCTATGCTTCCTTAGCTTTTTCTTAATATCGTTTCTTTTATAGAATAATTTCCTTTATATCTATATCTTAAAGCTTAAGTTATTAGCATCTTATCGTAAGCAAATCGGAACGGTTCCGAATTTGACTATAGTCGAACAATCTTTAAATAGGCCATTAGGATTTAAGAAGGAGCTATGCCTCTCTACTATAGATAAGGAAGAATAGTATAACTCTAGTTGGTTTATAGATTATCGTTTGATAAGCAAAGAGTATTCTATAAAAGCGTTTTATCTAATCCTTAAATCCTTTGCAAGTAACTTTAAATAGACTATTAAGAATATTATAGTATCCTTATTCTACCACTCTATTAGCTTTCGAGTTATATACTAAGATTTGAACCTGTTTAATATTATATTTTTATAAGAAAGCTTTAACTACTCCTTTATTTTTAAGGCCTCTATTAATAGTTAATCTGCTAAAAAGTCTATAGCGATAGACTACGTCTTCTTAAAGGAACTTTATAATAGATTTAAAGTTAGCAGATCTTAAAGGTCGTCCTTTAGGCCATCTTAATAGGTCTTCCTTTACTAAAGCAAAATATATTATCCTATTCTTAATAGTTAGTACTTATATAACATTAAGGCTGACTTTATAAAAAAGGCCTAATAGCTAGGTTAAGAATAAGGGATTTTCCTTATAATTAGGTTTTCATTTCTAATAAAGGACGCAACTCTTTATAAAAGCTTTATAATCTTTAAAAGAGCCTTTCCAAAAGAATTTTCTCAAGAGTTAATAGTAAGTGGACTTAGCTCCTTAATAGCCAGTTTCCTTATAAATATCTTAAATAGCCTTAGCCTTTAGTTTTTCGTTATTTAAGCAGAGTTATATAAGGAATAAGTTATCGCTCCTTTTAAACAATTGTCTTCCTTATACTAGATAAATTAGAGCTTTAGCTTTGAATTTCTAAAAATCCTTAAGAGCAACTATCTTTAATCGTTTAAATATAATTAAAAACTTCGCGATTTCTTTAAAGTTACTTAAGTAGTTAGGTAATAAAATTCTCTTATTTAACTTGCGGGCCAGGCTCGCGAGTCAAGTCCCTTTAAGGCAATATATCAATAGATAACTAACTTCGTTTTCTACCTATTTATTAATATCTATTTCGTCTTCTTTAATTAAATTAAAGGGGTAGGGCCGAGTTCTTCTTAAAAGGCCATTAGCAGTAGTGTTTTTCATTCCTAGAATGTGTTTGACTTTAAAGTCCATTAGTCTTATTTAAGCAATCCATTTTATTAATAAGGCTCCTAGTAGGTCGCTTACAGCTCTATTTAATTATTCTACTAGCACTTTAGCATCAGTTTTAAAAATAAAGTAAGTGCTATAAAGGTCGCTTCTCATCTTTTTCATCGCCTTTAAAGCGCCTTTGCATTCCTATTTAATAATATTATACTTTATTTCCGCTAGATTCTAAAGACTACTTTTAAAGCAAGCTAGATGTCTTTTCTATTAGCTATCAGCTTATTAAAGGATAGTACCCCATCTGATTAAGCTTGCGTCAACTATTAGTATAATTAGCCTAGCGTTAGCTCTATAATCTATTTTAATCAGATAAGGCGCCTTAAGCAACGCTTGCTTCAATTATTTTATAGCCTCTATTTAGGGTTTCTCCTATTAAAACTCAGCCCCTTTCTAAAATAAGGAGTAAATAGGTACTGCCTTTTTAGCAAAATCCTTAATCTAAATGCGATAGTATACTATAACTCTAATAAATGCGCGAGCTTTTGCCATATTATTATACTTCTTCTATTCGTCGATTTTAAGTACTTTAGCCCTCTAAGGACTTCGGCCATTAGAATTAGTAATAAAACTAACAATTTCCATTGATAGAAGATAGTATTATAACTTCGGACTAACTATTACTCCTACCCTTTCGAATCGTATAAGCACCTAATCCAGGTTTTAAATATATTCTATTATAAATCGTTATATACTAAGGAGAACTTCTTTATAGTTATAAAATGATCTTGATCCTTTTACTCTTATATTATCTATATAAGGGAGCGCAATATTAGGTATACAATCTACTAGTATCTTATAAATTACTTAAACAAATTAAGCGATCGAATTTATAACCCCTTAAGGTAATCTTATTATTCGAAGTAGCCTAAGAGGGGTTTAAATTGCTATTATATCTCTCGATTTAACATTAAGAATAAATTGGTTATATCTAAAGAAGAAGTTAATAAGAGAGCTATAGGTTAATCCTGCGAATTCATTTAAAAACTTATCTATATTTAAAAGAACGTTAGCATCTTTAACAATTACTCGGTTTATCTCTACTACTGCTATTATTAATCTATAAGTTCCCTTCTCCTTCTTAACAACTAGGAATTATTTATTCTTATAAGGGCTATTATAGAACTTAAGAACACCTTGCTTTAGCCTATCCTTTAACATTTCGATTACCTTTTCTTAAAGAGCTTTAGGAACCCCGAATGTTTTCTCTTACTAAGCTTTATAAGGTATTATCTTAATCTTAATATAAGGCGTAACCTCTTCTCGAATCTGGCTAAGTTCCGTCTAATCAAAAGCTAAAGCATCCTCTCAATTTATTAAGGTTTTATAAAGTAGTTTGCGTTCTTACTCTATTAAGTCTTCTTTAATTTTTAGTATATCGAAACGTTCTTTTATTAGTCGATATCTAATAGGTTTATTAGAAAATCTACCTATAATGAACTTATCGAATTTGCTACCTAGCTTCAAAGGTCGAAGCTTCTTATCTTATTTAAACCAATTATCTAATCCTTTAAGCTTTAAGCCGTTAGAGATTCCCTAATCTACTAATTGTACTTTATTAGTCTTACTTTTATATATAGTTTAAATATTAGCTAATACTATGCTTCTCTACTTCTTTCCTTTTTTATCAAATCCTATAAAATGATCTGAATTTTCCTTTTTAAAAATAAATAAAAGATTTTCTAAATTATTAATTTAAAGTATATAAATAGAAATATTATTAGTAATTTTATTGTTTTTCACTTGCGGGTCTAGCCTATAAATGGTTTTTAAGTTTTTTAAAATAATTGGTAAATTATCAAAATTTATAAAACAAACTCTCTTCTCTACCTTATTTTTCTTTTTTCTTAATTATTAAGCTAATAAAACTCTAATTGCACCAATTTTTAAAATTCCAGATTTGACTCCTAGTCCAAGACTATAAGTCAAATTGCTATTATTTAAAATCGGCAAACTCACCTTTCTTTTACTATAACTCCTCGCTAGGTGCCTTCCTTTACTAGTATTAAGCTTAGCCCTTATGCTAGCTAATTATTTTCCGAAACCTCGTTTTAAAATTCGGCTATATCTCTTACGATAACCATTTATCCTTTTAAGGATCGATCTATATTTTAAAGGCTAGCTTTTATAAGCCTATCTCTAGGATAATTAAATATTAGCTAAGATTTTAAAATAAAGGGCATTCTTAAAAGAATATCATTTGAAGAATTCTCTATTATTAGAAAGTTAGTATAATTAATGATTCCTTTGACTTTAACCTTTATATTTTTCACCTATCTATTAAAATTGTATTTCGATCTAGAGACAGTTGAATAAATAAGGAGTCGATTATTAATAATTATCAATTGAGCTATTTCTACTACTTTTCTAATTATTATATTAACTTCTGAATTATAATCGATTAGAGCCTTTGCTTTAACTGATTCTTTTATAAAATAAATAATAATAGGGCTTTTTATTACAACTACTAAACAATTTCAATTAATATTCTAAAATATCAAAGCTATTGCTATAATATTATAGTACCTTTAGGTTCCTTTGTCTTTTGCAATCTAAAGACATTTGATTAAGGCTAAGTGCTTCTTAAAGTTCTTTTATATTACAATTTCCATTTCCTTATTATTATTCAAATTTTTAAAGGTAACTAGGATATGCTTTCTTAATACTTTATTAAAGCGTCCAGTCAAACTAAATAGGTCTTTAAATATAAAGTTAATTTACTAAGCTATAATATTCTCTACAGCTTTCTCTATTGCGGTTAAACTAGCGTATTTATTAACGAATTTCTCCTATTTTAACATCTATCTCTTTCGCTTAAGGTCAAGGGTCCGCGTAATAACTTCAACTTCTTAATCTTTAAGCTTAAAGCCATCTTTATCTATTATATCTCTAATCAATTCGTCTACTATATCGGCTTCATCCTTATCCATTGCGGTTCCAGATTATTAGGTATCTTTTAGCGTTTAAACTCCATATTAAGATTCCTAAGTTATACGCGTTGATTTCTGGACTTTAGCTGGTTTTATTAGTATTAAAGGAGTAGTAGATCTAAAAGGACACTAAGTATTCCAAGGGTTTCTAAACACAGAAGTAGCATTAATATTAGCAAACATATTATTATTAACCTATCCTAAGACAGAGATGCCTTTAACTTCTATAGTTGTTTAATTAGAAGCTAGGTCCTTAAGAACTCCCTTAGGTAGGTTGCTAGTTGGACTAGTATATATATAAGTTGGAATTTTAGCATTCATATCTATAATACGCTATCGTTCGACTAAATTCTTATCCTATTTTATATTATATATCATTATTCGAACAGTTTATAACTATAAGCGATTCTAGTGCTTTTTAATAGGGATAGCTTTTAGCCTAAGATCTCTAATGCAAAGTATCCTATACTTATTAATATATATAACCCTAGTGTTAATAAAACAATAGAAAAGAGGGCAATTGTTACGATACTTATATAAAGCGCAGTTAGGTTCTTTATTATTGCAAAAGTTGCAAGTTAATCGTCTTCTATTGCCATTCCCTTAGTACCCTATAGTATTAATATTAATAAAGTGCTAGTTAGGATTAATTTCTCCTTCTTTAATCAACTATTGAGTTCTTATATTAGCTAGTTATTCCAAATGATAAGAAGTAAGAGTCTGGTAATAGGAACTACTATATTGGCTTATAGTAGCCGAGTTTTACCTATTATTAAATTAGGAAATATACTATTTTTCCTATAAGAGATTATTAATCCTAGTTTCTAAGCTTTAGATTTAGAGTTCTATAAATTAGGTCTTAAGTTCCTTAATTCTAAGGTTGGATCTTACTCCTAGGTTAGGACCGCAAGTGAAAGGTATAACCACTAGGTTCTTCTTTACCTCCTCTATAACTTCTAAAGCCTTTAAGTATTCTTAGACCAGGCTCTTAAGGTCTTTAGTATAAGAGGGAGTAGGGGCTTTTTCCTACTCTATAGTATTAATAGTTCTCTTACTAAGATCTGATTTTAAAGCAAAGGCTAAGAATTCCTTAAATAAGGCAAAGGTTATAAGGTCTTACTTATTAATCTTAAAATGCTTAATGATCTTATTTCAAAGGCTAATAGGTAATCTAAGTAAGAAAAGGCGGCCTCTTTCAACTTCGCTAAGTATTTTCTAGCTGATTAAGGTATTTAATATACAAATAAAAGTCCGATAGTAGTTTTTAAGTTCCTTAAGAGTATAAGTGACTAGAATAAATTCCTTTAAGAAAGCCAAGGTATCGCAAATCTACTATCTATCAAATTCTCGGAATTCAGACTTAAGAGCCTTAATAAGGAATTCCTATAAACTATGCGTTTTCTATTTAAGAAGGGATTTAATAATATCTTTACTTATATAGTCATAGTAGTAAAAAAGTCGAGAAATCATATCCTCTTATATAATACCAAAATCGTAATAAGTTTCCTTATATTACTTAAGGAAATTAGTAATATTAGCGCCTATAAAGTAAGAAGTACTAAGGGAACTAGGAAGGGGAAAGTGATTAGTAATAGCCTTAAATACGGCCATTATCGTTTTATACTAACTATCTAAGTTAATAGAATCCATAGAAGGCAAAGGGGAAGCTTCGATATTGCGAGATTAATTGCTAAAAGAAGTACTTTAAGATTCAAAAGGGCTTAAAAAGCGTTTAGAATCCGAGTCAATCTTAGAGTGACTAAGACGAGTTTGAAAAGATTCGAACAAAGGGTTAGTAAAAAGTTCAAAATTGTTATTATTATTAATATTTTCAAGCGTCGATATTAAAAAAGTAAGTAGTAGTCCTAAGTTGTTTAAAGACGTCTTTTTATCCTCTTACTTATAGGCTAGGCCTAAGAGTATAATTCCGAATTCCGCTAAAAGTTTAATCTAAGTTTACTAAGAGATTCTAAGTAAGTACTAAACAACTAATAAGAGTATTACAACTAATTGCAATAAGATAAGGTTTACCTAATCTAAGACCAATTTCCAAGATAAGGTTTATATCTAAGATTCTTCTTAGCCTTTAGGCCAATTCCTATTAGTCTTTAGAATAAAGGGGTCTTTAAAGACGATTCTAAGGCAATTTTTAAAGTTTTATCAAGCCGAGGCGGCTAAATTATCAGATTCGGATTTCTAAGGATTCTAAAGAGGCACTTCCAATTAGAGTTTGCGCTTAGTATTACTTAAGTACTTAAAACTACTACTATTTGAAATTGCTATTATAGGATTTGCTAAACTTTTTATACTAAGAAGCCGAAAATTCCGAAAATCTCAAAGTTAAGGAAGAGAATAAGGGTTTTCAAAGCAGAGCTGAAAAGGGAAAGTCTAAGGTTGTTAATAGTTGCTAAACGAAAATCGACAGTTCTAAATAATTAAGCGATTAAGGATAAGGGTTTTAAAGTTGATTAAAATGCTATAAGTGTTTCAAAGACGTATTTCAAAGGCCGGTCTCTTATCTGCGAACTAAGAGATCGATAAGGTCGTATAAGGATAGAAATCTTAAGAAATCGGTCCCTGCGTAGGTTACTAATATAAAACTTTAAGGAGGAGATAACATAAGAATAGGCCTAAGGGAAGACCTAAAAACAAGAGGAGGAAGCACTATAAGCAGGCTCTCTTAAATAAGATATTAGGAACAAGTCCTAAGTATAGGGTATATTCAGTACTATAGCAACACGCGCTGTCTCTATATACAGAAGGTGGCCCTTTTATCCTCCTACCGGCCTGCGCCGATCATATGATATATATCACAAGACCTATCCATCTCAGGTCTCTATAGGATTTCTAAAGCGTAGATCCTTAAACCCCTAAGGCCTAGAAGCCTTACTACTTAAAGTAGCAGTTAAGTTAGCCCGCTCCTCTTAAGCTTATACTTAAGTAAGAGCAGCTGCGATCTCCTTTAGATTCAGTTTATTTAAATTATTAAGATCTAGATCCTTGCCCTTTAAAGGGCCCTTAAAAGGGACCTATCTACCCTTGCCCTTTTAGTAGTAGATATTATTAAAGGAAGCCTAAGAATAGCCCTTAGCTAAGCTAAATAACCCTTTTATATATTAAAGGGCGCTAAGCACCTTAGCGCCTTAAGTCTTAAGACGCCTAAGGGCAGCATTGCTGCCTTAAATAGCGCACAATAGATCTTGCAAATAGTTAATTATTAATATTAGATAGATTTAAAGGCACTTATAGCTTATTAAGTGTTTATAAGGTCGATACTATAGCAAAGGGCATAAGCTTCATTTAATTAAGCTAACTAAAGGGCATCCTAAGTCTTTAAGACTATAGAAATTTATATCTAAGTCTCCTTAGATAGGATTTAAGCCGCCTTTTAAATCACTTTAATATTACTATTAACTTAAGTATCTTAAAGGATAATATACTTATC